>CAEMYA010000386.1:478816-493782 GCA_903131615.1 Diplodus sargus | reverse complement strand
TCAGCTAAGGAGGACGCCAAATAAAAGCTTTCCTTCTGCAAGCTCATACATTTGGCAAGTGTGCTCTTACTTTGGTAGGAAGAAAACAGTTCCTACATGAAACCTGCAAACAGGACAACAAGTGGACTGTGGATTATTTTAACTGGGTCACAACTTCTAAACAGAGACATTGCTGTTCATTTTTTTTTCTAATGTTTTAATTTTTTATTTATTTATGGAGTTGCCATCTTGTTCCATTATGTTCTGGTGAAGGCAGACATCTTTACAGCAGATATTTCCCAAACTTTATAATTAAAAATACTATTTTACATGGAACCCTGTGGAGTTTTTGTCCAGTTAAAGTCGTTTTCCCATCAGTGCAATGTGAAGATGTGGTGCAGCAATACGGAGAATCTGTTGCTAACTGTGCACACTGGGTCTGAAGTGATTCATCAGCGATAGTCCAGTTTTATCCACGTCCAGCCTGTTTGTGGAAACAGTAACAACTACACTTCACGATCACATTTGGTCATTTTGGTTAGGGTTGAATAAGTTCCCCCTGGACCCCAAAATCGAGTGGGTATCAGCTACACGAACATCTTCGACGTATCCCAGCTGTTGGGAAATGATCTCAAGCCATAAATTGTCCTCTACTTGGTTGTTGAGGTAGTCGTGGCGTACCAAGTATCAAAGTACTGGATGTTTTGAGACCAAACTGATAAGATTTTTTCCCCATTTTGACCTGGACATCAGCTGAAACAAAGGATTTCATTGGCGAACATATTTGCGCTGACATCGAGGTCCGCCAAAATATTTTTTACAAAAACCTAGAATCCGTTTTTATCCTTTTTCTGTGTGCTTGGTTTGAAAAAGCTTCAACGCCGCTGTGGAGCGATGTTTTGAGGAACAGATTCCTTTTCTTTAACCGTGCACATGTTCATACCGGTCACCAAAGAATCACACGGTCGCAGCGATCAGCAACTGGTGGCACCGAAACATAACCACGTGCCAGAGAAAGAAAGAAAAAAAAAGCTGGTTTTCGAACATGAATAAAATATCTTTGCAAATGTTTAATGCGGAGGGAGATGCATTCCATGTGTTTGTTGGAGCTCGAGGACACACACAGTGTGTTTTGGTGAGAAACACCAACTGTTTGTTTACAAGAAAACTCCATAGGGTTCCTTTAGAGCTCAGAGAGGAGAGAGAGAGGTCAACAGGGAAATGCATCATTTAATAATCATTCCCCAATATTGAGAACAAGATGCAGGGATATGTTGCGGGGCAGTGCTCGGGGACCGCCGGTCTGTGATACTGTAGGCTACTCTCAGTGTGAGGTTTGGACCAGTTGGCCACGGATGAATCTCAAGCCCCCAACCCATCTGGAGCCATCTTGGAGATGAAGCGAAAACCTGGAGCCTGTCCATCTCTTGGCAGGGCCGGTCTCGTCTCTACACATACGAGGCTGATCGTCTCTAATCCCACCAAAGAATTAATTGCTTAATTGGATCAATTAGACGTCCCAATAGGACTCGACGACGTGCGGTAGGTGCATCAAATAATTATGAATCAATATTTAAAAAAGGAGCCTGTGCTTGTTGGATCCAGGTTTCTCGAGTGCGTCTCCGTCACGCGATATTAAAAAACAATCCGAGACTAGTTTCGCATCTTACTTAATATCCATGTGCTCGTGTCACAATCTCATTGCAATCATGCAAGCACTTTTTCCAAGTTTTTTTTTGCGTCACTCGCCGACATTATGCAGTGCTTGTTTTTGAGACAGAAGAACTATTTTCATGACTTATGGCATTTGCAGTATCTCAAAGATCGCACTGCTGTTTTTCTTCCTTCAAGCCAGTTTTAAATGGAGCCAAACTGCACAGCTTTAAAGGCACATTCATCAAAAAGCGAGTGTGAGTGCGCTGCAGATGCTGCCACTTTTTCTTAAAAAAAAAAAAAAAAAAAAAAGAAGAGGAAAAAAAAAAAGATTGCAAGTAGAATTATGGCTTTTCATCAGCCGATAAATTTCACTTGTGATTAATTGCAACACTCACTTTTGGGATCACTTCTGCACAAAAGAGCATTTCTGCTTTGTAAAATTCATATAAAAGAAATGCAAATCAATGGTGTTCTTGGCACCAAACATATGCTGCCACAATGCCAACAAGCCTGCCCCTGACAACCCCAGCTGGGGGCTTGTAAGACTTGCTCTTGGCAAAAGACGTTTTTTCCACCCGCTTTGCAAAT
Source organism: Diplodus sargus (assembly GCA_903131615.1). Lineage (NCBI taxonomy): Eukaryota > Metazoa > Chordata > Actinopteri > Spariformes > Sparidae > Diplodus > Diplodus sargus. The sequence continues at coordinate 491,559 of CAEMYA010000386.1, read as the reverse complement.
GATCACCAATTAATACGAACAGCATCCAATTCTAATTTTGCACCTGGTAAGATTGTGAGCATCTTGTAAAGCTCTTCTAAGCTATGGATCCAAATTACTGGATGTTTTCTCCCCTCCCGTTTTGGGATCACGGCAGAACAAAAAAGCCATGGCAAAAGTCCACAACCCACCGAGACCAACGTCGGTGGGAGAACCGTGAAAACGGCAGATTAGCGAGAAATGTCACGATTCAAAACGGAGGATTCAGAGGCAAGAAATGCGAAAACAATATGATCATAAAACAGAAATAAATCTTTAAATATGCCACAGAGAAAAAAAAAACTTCAGCTTCTTATCAAAATACCTGAAAATATATTTTGTTTTCTTCGATCCACACAAGTTTCTCTTTAACCGTCTGAAAAGAAGACCCGGTTTTCATGTTCCCTTCACTCTCAAACTTTCAGAGGTGCAGAAGAAAGAAATTAAGGATGTGTTTATCGCTTTGTAACACAGCAGCATCCATCCATGTGATGAATTCCACATATTTCCCAAAGAAAATGAAACTACAACAATTCAGCGGCGTTTCACGTCACTAATTGCTCATCAGAGTTCTTAGCGTCTCTCCCTCTCTCACTCGGAAAATTGATACTCGCCATACGACTTATGATGGATAGGAAGCTTTAATGAGCTCTTACAAGCAATTAAGTAATCAGGGAACCCTGCTGCTCGGCGCTGGAGCTAGCAAGAGCAGTGACAAACGGAGGCCCATCAGTACCGTAATCAGCACAGGACACAGTCACCGCTGCTCACCACTCCCTAACCAAGGGCAGCAATGGGCAGAGCAGCAGGCTCCCATCTCGTGTTATTGTTTTGTCTGCAAATAGTCTCTGAACTTTGTGACTCTGAGACGTGCTCCAGTTGGAGTCTCAGCAGCGTGTGCACTTCTGCTGCGGAGTTACACAGTCGCCTTTTGTTTGCATGTGACTTTGAAAGCGACGATATAAAAAAACGTAGAAATCAAGTCAGAGAAAAAGCCCCAAACACGGCTCAGGGGAGTAACATGCACCTCTCAGGTCTTAAGTGTCAAACTGAGCACCGAGTGACCGACATGCCTTTAAACCAGAGGAGCAGTAACGGGCAACAACTCACAGGTGTGGAGGATCATCAGGCTCGGACAGACACACCTGCTTGTGGGAATGAATGGTGGAGGGAATTAAAAAGATAACAAACGTTAACTCTTTTCTTCATTTTTATAGTTTAATGATAAAAATTTTGTGAGGTGAAATGCTGGTACCCCCTTTAAAATCTCAGAGGTTTTTTATGACTTTTGACTTTGAGCTATTCATATTCTGAAGTTTATTAGTGCAGAAGGAAATAAAAGTCCTTCGAAAAAATAAATACAAAGTGAGGAAATCACTTCAAATTCAACTAACATTTCCATTTTTTCCAGTATTTTCCATCTCAGTGAATCGTTCCGTAACATCCTGAACTACTTCTGTACACTTTTCATTTATTTCTTTATTTGTGTGGTATTATAACATTATTAAAACTTCTACAAATCCACCCTCCCAAATCTAAAAGTAAAAACGCTTTTAGCTTCTTTATGCTAATTGGTTTAGTTCCCTACATAAAAAAAGACTGACTATGATAAAGAAATCAATAATGACAATATTCATGCACAACAGCCTGCCCACAAACATACAAAATCATTGGCCTGCATATGTTTTGAGACATTTCTTCTTAAACATGTGGTGGGTTGAAGTTTTCTTTGCTGTAAGCTGTAATTTGTAGAAAATGGCCAGAATTCAAATGTAGCTCCAAAAACAGGGTTGGCAGCAAATCACCAGAGTAACTGACAACTGCTGCTCTTTACTAGCTGTCCTTGTCTGTAGCAAGCTACTGTTAGCTAATAAGCTCATAGCTCAGTTAGCTGTGGCACCAGTGGCCCAGGAGTTTGTCCGGGACCTCGGATCACAGGAGGAGTCACCACGGGCATCGGGGCTCAGCTTAGCTGGATCTGGCTGCCTGACAGGAGTTTGAACACCATCGCCAAAATGGAGGTCAGTTTGAAGGCAGGGGATACAGTACAGAGGCGATTTACAAGCAGCTCAGACCAAAACTAAGACTTCGGGAACAAAAACGGGGGGAGAGAAAGTTGAATATATTCTGTGTAATAAAGAAAGAAGAGTTTTGAGAGGGTTGATATACGACGTTTGTTTTGGGAATCGCTGGTAATTTGGATGTGTGGGTTTGTGTACGACGTTGACATGCAAGAACACAACATGTTGTGATTCTGCGCCTCAGAAGTGGTGAATTATTAAACGGCTGCGACAGACGAAGCTTGTTTCGATCTCTTTCATCAGGTTTATTTTAGAACCGTTGCGTACGTCCATCGGTTGCAGTTTGAGCTTCTGTTGTGTTTTTTTTTTTTTACGTGGTAAACAATTCATGTTGTGACGAGGAAAATGAAACCTGACTGCGGGATTCGGCGTTCTCAGCTTCCCCGCTCACCTGGGGCGTCTGAGTTGGTGAGCTCCGTGTTCTCGGCGCCACGTTCTCACCCACCCGAAGCATGTTGGGCGCCCCAGGGCGGCGTGACACGTCTCCCACACTCCCCGACTCCTCTGAATAATTCTGCCCCGACCATACAGGCTCACATCTCGTGCCTTTTTTTGTGTGTGTGTGTTGGGGGGCCTGAGACAAACGCGTTTCACATTGAAAATCAAATATGTTGCTTATTAATAGGACGACTTTGGCGAACGCTACCTGGAGAAATGCCGGAGGGGGGAGCTAGCAGAGAGGGACGCCTACAGTGTGGTGCGCCTTCCCCTCTCTCTTCTGTGCAAAGGGGGAAAACAGCTGAGGGTGCAGATTTCTCATCGCTAAACTGGCACAGTCGACGTAGGTGCACACAAACACACGAGCGTGCACACACACTTTATGGAAATCGAGAGAGCCAGGGTGTGTTAGGCAGCCATGCATGAAAAGCACAGAGCTTCGTGTGTTTATTGAATGTGTGGGAAGCCGGAGAAAATGAAGGAGAAAGAAAAAAAAAAGAGGACAAAAAGGACTTTTGTTGTTTTCATGGCAACAACGTACACAAACACACACACACACGTCATGTCAGTCAGAGCGAGGGCCTGATGTTTGGTGTCATTAATACAGTGCCAGTTATTTTCATTAGCTGCCATCTGGTGCATTATACTCAAACATGGCCTCCTCGGCTGTACAGTTAGCTCGCGTCATGAGGCTGACTGAAAAAAAAAAAGGCTGCCGACGTCTGCATGTCTCTCTCGGGCTGAGCGGGGAGCGAGCTGCGCCGCCGCGCCGCTAACTTGGCGTCATTTCCTCGGATTCCGTACAGATTGCACCAGCTAATTATGATCTAATAACTGGCAGACTGTCTGTTTCAATATTATTACAGGAAGAGTAGGTTAAATGAATAGCTCATCATCTGCCCCCTGTATCAGTCATGTTGTTTTAATGATCATAATTCCACCATTAAATCTTAATAATATGTCAAGATCATAAGGGAGACATGTCAATTTGGGGCTTCAATGAGAATTAAGCCAAGGATCGCTGAAGTTGAGCCTGTTTTTTTTTTTCTTTCCTGGGAAGACTTGATCTCGTTAGCCGTGTCCTCACACACACACACACACACACACACACAGCAGAACAGACACAGAGCTGTTTCTGACTCAATCTGATATTCAAGAAATTAATTTCTATTTCCTGATTGATGTGTTGATGTTTAACAGGAAAGAAGCTGCTGTTAATGTTTTCTAGCTTTGGTATTCTGCACATTATGTTTAATATCTAAACATGTTCTGTCTCATTTAGTCAAGAGCTCATTTTTTTTCTCCCCTTTTCCTTTTAAGATGATTTAAAAGACAATCCAATCTTCAGAACAAATGTTGGCTGTGAACATTTCTGCAAACCAGGAATATGTCATATGTGAACTGTTGACATTTTAAGTTTTTAAAGGTTACAACTTTACAATTAATATCAATTTAATGCAATAATAATGCTGTGCTTGTGGTCCGGTTAGGTTTAGACAAGACGACTAACTTGGTTTTCTGTGAAAAAAAGATAATTTTTGGTCCTGAGACGACAAACACGGCGAGAACATATTCTCCCCTGTTTAAAAATATCCAGTGGTTTCACACTAACAACTTTATTAAAACAGTGAGCAGTGACAGTGATCTCTCTCTCAGCAGCTGTCACACCACCACTAACCTGCTCCTCTCAACATTAAATCAACTCTTAAAAATGTTATGTGAACGTGATATGACAACACATTGTTACGATGCAGAAACGCCAACATTTTATTCTAGTGACTCGACTGCCTTGAAAACAGCCGCTGACAAAATATTTGCGCCTCCAGTTTCATGTAGCAGCTCCTCTGGAGATTATTATTATATTTCGCCCAGTTGACATGAAAGTGCAACTATTTAAATTCCTTTTGTGTAATTTACATCTTAAATATGTGAAAATGTCTGCATTAAAGTATCTGAAAACATTTTGTTGATTTGTGTTCTGACATTGTCCCAAATGTTTCCAACAACGTTCAAACCGTCAGGAATCCACAATTTTGTCCAAGTGGATGATGCGTTTCATTTGGTCGTCTGCCGCTTTAACATCCAGGAGAGAAGTCAGAGAGTAAGAAGGGAAGTTGGTGGACGAACCTAAACCGTGTGTTAATACAATTTTAGCACATTATCTGATCTGTGAACAGTTCTGCCTCGACTCGTCAGATAGATTTTCAGCGGCAACTGCAGCAGGTGCACTGGACCTTCATCGTACGGTCTTGGAAAGATCGTTGTGTTGGGTTACAACAACTGTTTCCTATGTAGCTTCACTTCCACATGTGCATACGTCACGTACGTAAAATAAGTTGTCTTAAGAATGTGCCTTGTACTTAAACAGTCGATCTATATAGTGTTGCTTTGGATGAAGATGTGCTGGTTTAAAGATTATCACATTATGTTAGAGTTTCACAACCTTGACCTTGTAAACAGACTGAAGGTACATTTGGTAGATTTCATAATTCAAAAAGTCTTTTCCAAAATCCTCATAATAAACAAGGAATCTTTTTTGTGTTTAAAATGACGCTTTTGAAATGAATTCCAACAGAATCCCTCTGAAAGTTTTGGAATAACAAAGGCTATTATCTGAAGAACGTATCTTGTCAAGTCACTCCTAAAATGGCGGCGCGTTTGATGCTGCAGGTTCATTTCTTGGAAGACTCTTTGGATCCTCAGTTGAGTCTCAATTACAGCACATTAAACTTTGAAAGGCCTCCAAGGACCCGGAGAACAGGCACTTTTTTGGACGGACTTCTAGATTCTCCACGAACAGAAAAAAAATAAAAAATTCAGCGCTTTGAGCTACGAACCTGTATTCTAATCACTCTTCCCTCAAGGCTTTTTGTTTGTGAGGTAGAGACAGTGACTGCACACAGCTCCCAGCTAAGAATAGCTGCAGGAGAAGGGGAGAAGGCAGCAAAGTGAGGAAAGTGAGGCAACACGAAAGGCAGAGAGGGGGAGAGCGGAGGGGGAGAAACAAGGGGAAGTGGGCGACGGAGGAAAAAAAAAAAAAGCTCAGGAGGGGAGTGTGACTGAGACAATGGCTCTGTCAAGGAGTCAAACGAAGTAAACATCATCAGCGCGATCCGGCGGTGACTCGGTTTGGCTCGGGACTAAACACGACACTGAGACGATCAATCTAAATCAATCAAGTGTGTGAGGGGGTGGCGTGAGTGTGTGTGTGGACAGGCGTGGGTGGCGTGAGTGTGTGTGTTGACAGGCGTGGGTGGCATCGTGGCGGTGACGGGGTGTACCCTGTCCCGAGGTCACTGCCCTCGTCAGAGAGAATGGAAATAGATGTGTATATCTGTGTGTGTGTGTGTGTGTGAATGAGTCTATTGAAGGAAACATGCTGCAGAGTTAATAAGAGAGCATTGTGTGTGTGTGTGTGTGTGTGTGTGGAGTGTATCGAACAGAGGAAGCTCACACAGGAAGTTCTCTCTACATCGTTACAGATTGTCAGTTCATTGTTGGTGTCGTGTGTCTGCATCCAGTCCAACATCCGTATGAATTACATCCATAGCGGAATCATCGGGCGCCTCACGATTTATGTGCCATGCCAACGTCCAGTGCCAACGCAGGAAGTTGTGTGTCCTTTATGTCGAAACGGTTCTGGAGGTCACGGGTGGTGGCGTGTTGTGTGTCTGAATCATGCCAGAGACCTGAGTGTGCATCTTTTTTCTGTTTTAGCTGCCTGAACGTAACTGTGCAACACAACTGATTTACATGTATGTAATATAGCAGGTTTCTATAACAGTTTGTCAGATGTAATGTAACGTTTGGTGCTAACTACAAGAAAAAGTTATCTCTTGATGTTAACATGCATCATCCAGTATTTTTGCAAAATGGCGGTTAAAGTTTGAACAAGCTGCTGCACACGACTCAGAGCAGTAACAGCACGCCAAGCTAACGTAACGCGAGCCTTCGTCCGAAAGTTGACAACTTTGCTAACGCAGCCAAACATCAAGCCAGTACATAAAAACAGAAAGTATAACTTGCTATGTCCACTAATATTACTCACTCGCCTCTTTTCACTCTTATCCTCCGCGAACGTTCTCTTCAGTCTTTCCACCTGTGTCATGGTGAAGCTGCTGAGCACGGGTCTGTTGCCCGCTGACAAGGCTCTGGTTCTGTTGCTCACTCCTGCCCAGAACCTCCATCTCCGGGCCAGAAGCAGGGAACAAATGACAGACTCTGTACAAACAACACGACTTTACCTTTCAAATGTTGTGCAGTGCAGACGCCGAAGTCCAGTTTTGCTTGCAGGTGATTTGCCAGTCCTTCTCATTAACCTCTGTGGAGCTGATCTGTAGTCAGCCGACCTTCACTGTCATGGTGACAAAATCAAACATGTCGTTAACGTGAAACAGCTGGAGTTTGGTCAGGTTTAGTAAAAGATTGAGGTTTAATAGGGCCCTATGAATTAATCCAATTAAAACGGAATGTATTTTTTAACACGGAATATCACGGAACATAATTTAAATGCTGGTTTCGTGTGGAAAAGGAACGTATGTCTGAGGAAAACTGCACGGAGGGAATCAAATCTGGGTGGCACAACAAGCCCCCTCCACAGACTGAGCCCCTCCCCCTTCATAACAATGTAAGCATGGCGAAGCGGCTGCCCACGGCTCCGTCTTCATCAGCGAAAAAACTGAGAAACCGTCAGTACCGAGCCGAGCAGTTCCCGCACGACTTGTGTCTGTCAGGTGAACTTTTGTTTTGGAAATTCTGCCAACACTCAGTTGACTGGAAGTGTAAAAATACGTGCAGTGACCACATATTGTCCAAAAGCCATGTGAGAAACAAGGAAAACTACAATAATAACATTAGCAAGGCCACGTCCCTACAGACGTGCATTACTGCTGCTACGTTCAAGTCATCAGACTCCAGAAAAGAGTTTGTTGAAGATTTTGTGTCCGGTACGGTATTGAGGGAAATGTGTTGTTTGTTTGTCACCTCAATTTCATTACTTGCTGTTTGTTTTTGATGCACTTTAATGGACTGTGTGGTGTGGTGGATACTTTCCACCCTTCAGTGGCATCAAAACCAGATGTTTCTTTTACGGGAGTTGTGGACATTTCCAGCCGTTTTTCTGTGGCAACCAAACCTGACTATTTTTCACGGTAAGTCGAACCATCTCCATCCGTGATCGTGGTGACCAGAGCAGGTATTTTACACCAAACCAGGATGTTTGTCTAACTGTAACCAGGTGGTTTCTGCACCTGTACCTGAGGCAGAGCATTGTGACAAGAGAGAAAAATAATATTCAACCTAAACAAACTTAAAGTTGCATTTCATGTGGTGTTTGGGTTGTGTGAAAGTCGGGACAAAGACAACAATGAAGCAACCTAAAATAAAATCATATTTGTTTACGGCTTTAAGGCACTACAGGTTGTATAAACGACCTCAGGTGGAACTTGGTGGATCTTCTCTGAGATTCTTTGTTGCGTTTTCCCTGTCGTACTCTCCTGAACTGTCTGTCTGTCTGTAGCCTTGTTTCTAGCAGCGACTGAGCCTCCCTGCTGCTGCATCGGACACCTAAAATAGAGAGCTGGTAAAAATAACAATGTCTCTTCACATGCTCTAATGCCCGTTGATCAATAGTAATTACCTACCTGTGGACCTGGCTAGCGGAGCTCCTTAGGCCCCTGGGGGTTTCACTACAGACGGCTCACTATCCAGTCGCAGGTAACTCCATAGGACAGACCTTTTAATTGCTTTGTTCACTGCGAGTAATTGAGGGTTGGAGCGCGTTTGCCACGAGGAGTGTGACTTCACTTGGCCTCCTTTTAATTATTCCCGTAACACGAGCCTTCTGCCTTTAATTTTCACTTTGCCGCGCGGCGTCGCGAGGTGCGAATACAACTGGAAGATGTAGGTTGGTAACTGTATACGGCGCGCCGAGCCAGATGCACTACAAACTCAGCCATATGGACAGACAGAGACGTGTTTTGCGAGTGTTTATTCCTCCGTGTGGAGGAAAACACGTGTGCCAGACAATTCGCCGCATCTTTTTAGCACAGCAACTGTCCGCGGCGCCACGCTCTGATTTCATCTCGTCGCTCGCCAGGCCCCCGAACCAGATACATAGAGCTGTATCAATATAGTTTAATTAGCATACTGATTAATCAACTGGTTAATTAGACAAATTTCCTATAGGCTGATTACGCCTCCCGGACCTCTTGGTGTGAAGACATATAGAGTGCATCAGTAATGTAATTATTCTGACTGCCAGACGAGGCAAGGTAAGATTTTTTTTTTTCTTTTTTTGTATAACACAAATGTAAAGATGCATCAAAACAACATTTGATACATATAAATATATGAGGTTGACTTCAGTAGGAACAGACATACAGAGCTCCTGTTTGGTTCATGGAAATACACGACACAGTGCTGCGAGTCTGCTGGATGTACGCACTAAATATCATCTTGAATTCGTGGTGGTTGAACAAGAATCCGTCCTTTGTTCAGAAACTATAAGATAAATGTTTTTATGTATGTTGCAAAGCTTGAACGTTCTGCAAAATCCAGAATTTTGATCAAACACGACATTTTCCTGCAAAGGTTTCTTGCTTTTTGCGGTATCTTTGTTCTGCAGCTCACAGGAGGATTAAACATGAGCCCATCAGTCGGGATATGATGCAGTAAATGTTTCTGCAGATCCATCCCAGTCGGTACGTGTCGTCGGCTACTCACATGGGGAGATTTCAAGAATTTGACAGGATTTCCGTCCGTGTTTGTGGCAACAAAAGTGGGTGATTTTAAGGAGACCTTGTAAAATTTCCTGCTGTTTTGTGGTTACCAAACCATGTTCCTTTCCTAACCCTAACCAAGAGGTGTTTGTGCCTACAACTAACCAGAGTGAAGCCACATCATGTCAACAGAGAAACAGAAAATTCAACCTCAACAAACGTAACTTTTACTTATTTACTTTACATGTTTATTCTGATAATGCTAAATCCCACCAGACATGTTTTAATTCATCTCTTCGTCTCCACAGAATCTTAATATTACATCTGCTCATTTCTAAAGGTTTACTGTTGGACACAAGATGTCTCCCACTTCACTGACACATCCATCATCAGTGTTTCCGTCCTCCCGTCTTTGAATATCTTTAACAAACTATCACAAACTGCCTGAAGGAAACGTGTTGCTGTTTTACATAATCATTGACTTGAGGTGGCCGGTGTGTTTCTCGTGTTTTGATATTTCCCTTGAGTTGTTTTTATGTATTCCTCTCTGCACTCCCTGGCAGGAGAGATCTTTATATCTCTGGGACCTTCCTGACAAAATAAAGGATTGAAGAAAAAAACAAAAAAAAGCAAAAAACCATTTTTTTACCTCTAAATCGAACCAAAATTTACAAAATGAACATCAAGCTGTATGAAGAAGACTTGGAACTAGAGTTTGAGACCATGAGGAAACTGTGTACTGGGGTAATAAATCAAGTGAAAAGTAGGGTCATTTCCTCATAAGCTTACATACAACCTGATAATCGTTCTGCAACCAGTGGAAACCTACACTTCACTCTTCAGCCTCGGAAATTTCAGACTGCACTTTTAGCATCGATGCACAATGTTGTCATGAGATAGAAGTCATGACGTGCAGATACGTACAGAATTGAAGTCTTTTATTGGGATATCGTGTTTCGTCATGTTGACAAGCGTCATGCAAAAAACTTTTCTGAGGAGCAAAAATTGAAGTAGCACGAAGCTGAAAACTGCTACGAGGAGGACATTTTTAAAACGTTATGGCAAAATCAGTTTTGGATAAAAGAAACGTTTTGTGCTCATTTCCCAAACTGTTGATGTCCAGACATCGTTGATCTTCCACTTTTCTTGTTCTACTGCTGGAAGCTGGAGATGTCTGCAGTAGGACGGTCAACAAGGGAAAGACTTTCCTCTAGATCTCTACATGGTCGTACAACATACAATGTTTCATTTGAATCAGCGAAAAGAGCAACACTAAACTAAAAATGCAGCCCTCCAGGTATTATGCTGATCCACAACCTGTAAGACTGCCTCATTGTTCAGCCACTTGATCTCGTCCCCGTGCTCTCGGCCTCTGCTCGTCCTGTAACCCAGCGCCCGCTGCAGCGAGGCGGAGCGGGGTGCTGCCGTGAGGTGCGATGGGTGCCGGCGCTGGCACCGGCGGGCTCGGGCGGCCGTGCAACAGTATCTGCAGGCTGCCATCCTTCTGTTCGCAGAGCATCTGAAGAAAGCAAACTGCACTGTTGCTCACACTCCCCGATCCCGTTGTTGTCATTGGCCGGCAGCCACCAATAGTGAGCCAACTGAGTTAACAGACACTTCCGCTCGGCACATAAGGAACCATCTGTTTTAAAAAGCCAGAAAGAAATAAATAAAGGGCCCTCTCTCTCTCTCTCTCTCTCTGCCGCTCGCTCTCCTGCTTCCTCCCTCACTTCTACAGTATGCAGAGCCGAGCCTTCATCCTGCGCCGCGCTCTTCATCGTTTTCAATCTACCGCCGGCCACCAAAATCACCGCTGCGCCTTCACTGACTCTCCTCTGGCCTCTCAAATTGTGCCGGCGACGAGACATTTTCTTATTTGAGAAAACTATTTTATTCCATATTTTTTTTCCTCTAAATGACTAAAATTGTCAATTTGTGTTTTTTTCCCCCTCGCCCTCACCGCCGGCTCATCACCAGACGTGCCGTCGCAGCAGTTATCGCGCGCAAAACTCATTTGTAATTTATTGGACATTAGCAGGGTCAGAATTATATTGAAGCCTGATGTTTGTAACATCTTGAAAATCACGGTTGTGTGCCTCGTCTTGGCTGCTCGCTGCTCCTCAGACGTGCCAGCTTGTAGCTAAATAAATATTGGCTGAGGGGCATTTGAAAAAACATATTGTCCTGGCTCGGCGCTCGCTCCCCCTGCCCTCTGTTGCCAAAACAAGACGACGGGGGTCCAGAGCAGAATCTCTTCTCACATGAGCGGTTTGGTAATGGTCAGCTCGCTGCCTCGGCCCAGCTCGTGCAGCCTTTGTGTCCGTCTGCGCTCGCAGGTCCTCGAGTGTAATGTATTTACTCGGCTCTTCACCGTGCGGCTTTGCGGAGAGAGGATCCTGGAAGCGTGCCCACTCTGCGCTATCACACTACGCCTTTGTTTCTCGTGCAGGTTTTTTTTTTTTACGAGAAGAAGGGTGTGCTTGTTCTGTGTGTTTTGCAGGTTTTTTTTTGTGATAACCAGAGATATCTTTGTCACTTCTATTTATGACGTGTGTTTTTAGATAGGGGGCCTTAAATACGACCGCTCACCGCAGTGGGGTTGTTTTTCAGCCGTTTTTAGCGACTGAACTTCGTCTGCATGTTGACGATTGTTTGCTTATTTTAGTTTTGTATGACTTTAACTGCACCTCAGAGCCAAGACGTGACGCTTCTATGCAATATTGTGCTGAGAAAAAAGCAGTTATGATATTATAATATTTGTTTGACATTGTTACGTTCAGATTTATACGTTTGATGAACCCCACAGTCTCATAAATCTTCCTTTTTTACTCGCTTACAGTTCATTTTTACTACTTTTCCCAGCTTTCCTCACATCAGTCTTCACTTCTCATCGTGTGAAGGGAAAGAAAAGATGAGAAAGATCTTCTCGAAGAAATAAACCAACCTCCCACTCCACCAGAAATCAAGAAAGAGCGAGTCAAAATACAGAAAAACTGGAAAAAAATGATTGAAAGACGGGACGGCACCAGAGTTAGAATACTTCGAGGAAAAAACACGAGTAGAAAACGTGAACGCCTGCTTTCAGTTTAATCGTCGAAACACCCCGTGAACTTCCTCTCCTGGAAGAAAATTAAGGTGTATCGTAACAAGTGCATTATTTAGTAGATTTGACACGGCTGCCACATATTTGCAGAGGAAGAATTAATACGCCTGTGGAAACGAAAGCAAGAAGGAGAAGAAGAAGAAATCCAGTGAAAATAATTAATTATCAGAGCCTATTTCTAGTCGTCTTCTTAAGCCTATTTAAAGGGCATTAGGTATTATGAATGTGAGGTGGTCTAAATTTACCCCCTGTGAGATCCGTCTTCATCGTGACTACATTAGTATACTTTTCCAGGCTCTGCAGGCTCCTCGCTCGCTATTTAAATCACATTGCATGACTCTGAAATCCAGAGATTCGTCCGCCTTTTTCCCCCCTTTTTTTTTT
>CAEMYA010000386.1:458129-468281 GCA_903131615.1 Diplodus sargus | reverse complement strand
CCCCCCTCCCGCCTGCCTGCACCCTGCATCCTCCTCCATCCCCCAACAGTGAGCAACAGTGACTGAGCCCCACTGTGTGTGATGTGGGCGCACACACAGACGCAGCCTCTGTTTCCATTTCAAAAGGCCCAACCGTCAACATGGGTTATATTTTTAGGAGCATGTCTTGTGAAATATTTAGCGGGGGGGCCTGAAGGGTCAAGCTGGATGGATGTGGCTGAGTACAGAATAAATAAAAAAACTATTGAACAAACCCGGCCTCACTGTCTGATCAGAAATTATTACATTTTTCTGCTCTAAATGTTGACCTTTGACATCTTCTAACTGTTGCAGCCATCTTATTTTTCCTGACAACCTCCTTAAAATAATCCCACATGTCCTCCAGGTACAGATATAACTGTTACACCCTGCTGCGATTATTTTCATTATCTATTAATCCTGTTGATTACTTTAAACTAGACTGATATTTCACCCAAAAATTGTGAAAACTGTGAAAACTGTCTGTGATTAGTTCCCAGAGTTCCTCGAGTTAACACCCTCAAATCTGTTGTTTCATTAAATCAGCAGCTCAGTGAGATTTTCAGTTTTCACACGTATGAAACTAAGAAGAGCAGAAAAAAAACCCTGACATTTGAGGAACTGGAATCTGTAATGTTTTGGCTTTTATCCTCAAAATTGTAGAAGAATTACTGATTAATCCACTAATAATTTAGGCAGCACAGTGAAGGATTCAAGGATTTAGACGCACATTCACGAGTAAATTGTGGCGTGAAATACAAGGAAATATAAAGGACAATCATTTTATGAATCTAAAGCTCTGTCCCCCGCTCACCTCTTCGGGCTCGATGAGTTTGAACTCCATGCCGCGGCCGGTCCAGGCGATGAAGTGGGAGTTGGACGGGTCGTCCAGCAGAGCCACCAGGAACTGCCAGAGCTGCAGCGAGCCTCTGCGCTGGTACGACGGGCCCTCGCGGTACAGGCCTGACTCCTGCTTGATGTCACCTGCGGGACACGCAACGGACCGTTAACGCACGGTGTTTCAACATGGCTGCATGTGGCGCATGGAGCAGGTGATGCTTTAACAGGGTTCGTTGGGAAGACTCACCTTCAACCTTCTCCGGCACCACGCAGGTGTCATCGTAGAAATGCCTCACCACTTTGTCAAACATACAACCTGCCAAAAAAAAAAGAAGGAGAATTGTTAGAATATTGAGTGAAAATTCAAAGTGCACCATCACAACATTCACGCGAATCATCGCTGGTACCTTCAGTCCTGTTAGTGTGAGCCAGATAGCCGTCTTGCCGTAAGTAGACAGAATGGCAGCTAGGCACTTCTGCTGAAAGCCAGGCAAGAATGGGAGAGTGGGTGTTAAAGGGCCCGAAGGCAGCATTAAAGAACACTATCTCAGTTATCTGAGAGCAGTCAAAGCCTGTTCACTCAATGCACCACTGGCTCTGATTAAAGAATATGCCCTCCGGTGTCGGCATCGCGATGGCTCCCAGCCACAGGCGAGCTCACTACATCACACTGCTAACACAGGCTGCGAGCGTCTTCACTCAGAGGAAGATTTACTACCAAATGAAAACACGTCTCTCGCGTGAAAACACGAGCTGACATGTTGTAAGATCGTCATAATGTGACGGGCTCAAGATGAAGGCGGGTCAGATCACAACTACGCGGACCTGAAGGTGTTCAGAGACTTTTTACTCAATCAAGTCGGAAAAAGGTGATGTCACAGTTATCCACCAAGACTTAGCATCGTTTCAATAAAAACGTGATGGCAGTTGTTTGTTTCATAGCTTCAGTCAATCGAATCAGATCAATAAAGCAGACTGGCTTATAATAAAACCCGACGACAGGAATGGAAAGTAACTAAGTACATTTACTCAAGTTCTGGACTTAGTCGATGTTGCAGACACACAAATTTTACTCCGCTCCACTTCAGAAGCTAATATTATACATTTTACTTCATTACATCTACTTGATCGCTTCAGTTACTTTGTAGATTTTTCATAAAAATATAAATCAACTAATAACTGATGGATTCTGGACAGCAGATGAAATAATTGATATAAGCTTCACTGTTTCCAGCTGCAGCATTAGTGACATTAAATAATCAATAATTATAATCCAGTGATATTGAGCACCGTTACTGTTTTGAAAGCAGCATTTTTGCTTATATTCCTACACTGTAGTTCTGCTCCTTCTGCTTCAGTGAAGGATTGGAGTTCACTGTCACCACTACAAGTCAAGTTTACAGGGGCTTTAAAATTAAATAAGCAAAATATTGGTGTGGCCTTTAAATTATCGATGAGGGTTCACTTTGTGTCGTGTCGTTTTCATTTTAAACCCACTTTGGTTTTGAAGTTGTATTTATTTCCTCTAATTCAAAATGTTTTGTACCTATTATGCGATTAAAGTCATTCAACTGCAAATGTCTGATCACATTAATTCTAAAAAACAGAAGCCTGTATTCATCGGTTTGTCTTCACAACACTGCTCGCATTGACTCGTCCAGTTACGGTGTATGTCAGAACCTCCCACGACACAGACATCACGGCCTCGGCTTGTGATCAAAAGAACAAGCCAAACAGGTTACAAAGTGAATGTTCAATAAACAGACTGAGGCCCTTCATTTAGGCCCATAAACATTTCTCTGAACTTCATCAAAGTAATGGCCTTGTAGAGGAAATTGCTGCTAATGAAATTACTCGCTCCCCTCCCATCCTTTCCAACAGGCCTGCTCCGGTCAACATGCTCCTCTGTGACCGATAATAAATTCACCCGGATGCTCCATCTTGGATGTACAGTACCGTACGACAGTGGACACAACACTGATAAGACTGTACACCAAAAATATTCCTTATTTCTTTATTTATAAGGTTTACACTGCAGTCTGACCTTTATACTGTGTGTTACTGACTGCACGTGACAGTAAGAAACAGCTTTAGTCAATGAAACAGATAACGAATCTATTTAAAAATGAGTTGATAACAATGTTGATAAATTATTGTTTGTTGTTGATTTTATATCATAAATTAAATATCGTTTGGTTTTAAGTTTTTGTCTGTTGAATTTGCCAATTGTGTCCAATTCAGAAATCAAACATACAAGGGGCAGCATACAGGTTAGCTTGTTAGCTCGGTTAGCCATGCAGCTAGCGGTCTGGATTGGGAGCTGGGAGCACTAGTGGAGTGTTTGAGTTTACACTGCTAGCACCGGAGCTTTGGACGGGCGGGAGGTGGAGGTTTCCAGGCCGGGGACAGGAGACCCAGCAGGGACTGAACACAACCTCCGAGACCGACAGAGGCCAGTTCAGCGACGGGGAACACAGCGATATAAAATAAAACAGTGGGGCGCAGTAGGATGATGAGGACACGGCAAGTTCAGGGTGAGACAGGAGAAGCAGGAGAGGAGAGAGAGTGGAGTCCACCTCTGGAGGCCTGAGCTACGTTATCAGACCCTGTCGAGGTTCAGAACAGTATCACAAAACAGGGAGGACCTGAACTAGCTGATTAGCATGCTAACTTCAATAGTCATCTCTGCAAAACAGCAGAAGTTTTTCACATCAGAACTGTTATTTCCGACCATTCTGTTGATAGTTTCAGAGATTTATTTTAATATTCTATATGTAGACATTTCTACATATATTCTGCACCTTAAACAATGAAATTATTGATTGACCATCTGAAATGATGTTTGTTTGCAGCTCTTGTCTTGAGACATCTGCTAATAAGCCACAACCTGGCAGCTAGTTTGTCAAGACCTTAAATGTTTCAGCACTGAATCCAGTGTTGTTCAGTGTCGAACACATTGATGGTAAAGTGAACCACAGTTTCCTGGCTTTTTCCTGAAAAACCCAGAAGAGCTGCTGTGAGGAAAACAAAGACAGTCTAACGTAACAGAGACCTGAAGGAGGCCCACAGTGTTTTCCTAGAACTCATTTCCTTGGGAAGAGGCTGCTTTTTCTCCCTGACTGGTCACACAGACTCTCCTCCGGCTCGGCCTCTCCTGGGTCCTCTCTGTCCGCCTTGTGAATGAACACAGCGGTCCGGCGTATGTTCATTCATGTCCTGATGTAGCCTCGGGCTCTGCAGAGGCCGCGGGCTGATGATTAGGTCCCTTTACTCTCCAACTAAAGGGAGCGGACAAGCGTGGGAGGGCGGATTTTGGATTGTGACCAGGCATCCACCCCCCTCTTTTCTATTAGAGCTCCACAGGAAATGGCGACTGGCGCAGACACCCGGCCCAACCAGATCCCCTGCCCTAATAATGGGCAAACTTAATAAACGCCGCCCCCTCCTCACATGTCTTCTCCCATTCCTGAAATGATAACGCTCTGGCTGCTGTCGCTTCATGGCTCTTACTTACCAGAGCAGATCAAAGTAACGCACAGACACCCATGCAAACGTCGCTGTTGTGTCTCACCTGAGTCGTAGGTGAAGTCTCGCGGCTCCTGTTTGATCATCATGGAGGCGGGGTACGCGTGGGGTAGCGGCGCCCCCATCATGGCCGGGTGCTCGAACAGAGGGTCGGGATACTCCTGCTTGAAGCCCTGAGGAGGGAACGGGATGTTGGGCTCTGACATCTGTCTGTGGTAGATGGGCCGTCCGTCCCGAGCCATAGTCGGCGGGGAGGGGAACGAGTGGCACGGCTCAGAGAGCTGACGTCGAAATCTGTGGAGGATCAGAAAAAAATCAGAGGATTCATTAACAGACGGACACAAAGAGACAGGAACTTAATTTTGCTGACTTTAACCCTGTTCACTGGAGAGGATGCAAAGTTAGGACAACAGAATACAAACGACGTGACATTACTAAAGTTATTTAGTTAATCTGATGTATGTAAATCATTAGAATATGTTACTGAATAGTGTAAAACTCAAAGGCTCCATTATTTAATGAAGGTTTTGTGAGGTGGTTGAAAAAAGGGCTTGCAACTAATTTTCTTGATTTTATGATGAATCTGTTTGTCTAGAAAATATCAGACGCTCATCACAACGTCTTCAAATCGCTTTCTTTGTTCAAATCAAAGACAAAATTCACTTTTAGATTCACATTAGACAAAAAGAGGTTGAAAATACTCACAAATGTGTTACCGAAAAATGTCTCAAATGATGAACTGATCAACCAAAAGCTTAAATAACTTCCCCAAACACAAGGAAAAAAAGACATTGGAAATATTTGTCTTGTAAGATAAAAAATCAAATCTGTTTGATTGACAGCACACTGAGGCTAAAAACCTCACATCCACCTCTACTGGGAGAATATAATTATGATCTAAGAGGCCAGTTGGCAGTTTATTGATTTTAACGCGCTCACAAACCTGATCTGAAGAAAGAAAATACACATTTTACTTGTGAGGTTGAGAAACACAGATCTCATCTAGTCAATCTGAGCGCTGTAAATAAGAAAACCACTGCAGCTTTCTGACACTTTGATGATTAACAGGTGAAGAAACACAGAAAGTGCTTTGGATGCTACACAAAAATAAAGGCCTACTTATATTTTTAAACTTTCCTCTTGTGTTGTGAATTACTGGATGATTTTTAACTCCTCCAGCTTCTAAAAATACGGAGCAGGAAAAACTGAAGGAAATCCCCTTCTTCATTTAATCTCGTAATAATTACTAAACACAACGGAGGTAATCAGTCATAATGGGACTTTATTTTAAGAGGGTTGTTCATTATATTGAGCTACATCTCAGATTTGTGCTCTCAGCTTGTTCGATCTGGAGCTGCAGCTTATGATTATTTTCACTATCGATCAATAAGTAAAGAAATATTTACATTTTAAAAAAGCTGGAATCTGAGAATTTGGACCATTCATTCCTTAAAAAAAATGAGTCAAACTGAATAAATCGAACACCAGAATAGTTGGAGATTCACTCGATGGTTGATTGTCGTTGGATCCTCCTCCTGTAACTAAAACTCTGATCTACATCTGCTGCTGTGACCTCATTATAATCAGTTTTCGAGTACAACCGCCAGCTAAAAGCCCCACATGTAAATGTGATGTAAATGTAGAAGGCTGCGGGCGTCTGTACCTGTGGTCCATAGAGTAGGCGTTGTCAGGGAGCGGCTGTGAGGACGGTATGTGAGCGTAGGTCCGGTCTGGTTTGGGCGTCGGGGCCGCCGTGGGTGAGGCATGATGGAGGGGGGACACAGGGGTGCTACAAGGGGGCGTCACTGGGCTGGAGGGCTTCATTCCTGCAGGCTGCTTCTGCTCATAGGCACTGCGGTAAACAGGAGGAACTGGTTAAATGTGGCTGCAGCGGGTTTGATTCCTGGATATATAAGCTTTCATGATGATTGAGCATGTTTGAGGTTCAGAACACGTCACAAGCTTCGTGTTAAATCTCACTGGTTAAGACTTTATTTATACACGTCAGCATCAGATTCTGTTGGTGATTTGCTTTAAGTGTGTTTGTCTGTTTGTCAAGATCACACGTTGTTGAAATGACCCAGATTCTGGTTAAATATGGAACATGTTATTCATGCAGAGAATGAGATATTCGAAATATTAAAACACATAGTTTCTATTGTTTTTATTCTACTTTAAGTAACTTTACTTTCAAACATAAAACAGATTTAAACTTATTTCTACAACATTGTATTCAGATGAATGTTAAACTTGAGATTGTTAAATTTGTACTTTTTCAAAGGGAGTTTGGTATGAGTGTCCTCAATTCTCTGTATTATTATAATTATCTTTTGTTTGTCACATATTCGTCCTTCCACATCATATTATTTTTAAATCATACATTTGCTCAGACACACGCTGACTTGTTTCGATGGACATATTAAGGACCGTCACGCCATCTCTTGGCGTACGCTGTGGAGATTTTGATGCAAAGTAAAGTCCTGCCAAATGTTTTTTCTTTTTTTGTCCTCTATATGCGTCTCAGCAGAAGCCACCAGGTGAGGGAAATGAATCACACGTATGATTCACCACTTATGAAACAGAGTTTCAAGACGACTCTCTGCTCACAAGGTCATTATACTCTATACGCCTGCGAGCAGAACCAATGTTGTGCATTACAAATCAAATCAGTCCGAAGAATTTGCAAAACGGCGCCTTTCGATTTACGGTCCCTTAGTTTCTGGTACATCTTATTTGAAATGTTTAAGTGTTTTTCTATTTCTATAAAAAAAAAATACAATATTATGTCGGGCTGAACAGTTGAAAAAAACAATTGATAATTCATTAAAATAAAACACCTGAAGTTCTTCATGTAACATCCCTGAAATAAACTGATGCTTGGTCAAAGTGTAAAACATAAAAAATACTCTTTCTATCAATTCACAGTGGCTGCACGTTCTGTTTCGCTCGTCGTCCTTCACAGGGACACTTCAGGTCCTGTGGAAGTTTTAAGTGTTGAGTCGGTGTTGTCGCGGCGCCCACCTGATGTTGTACGGGCACTTCTCTCCATACTGGAGCTTGAAGGGCCGCTCCTGACTGCAGTTGGAGCTCAGCTCTGAACACGGGCTGTGCAGCTCCCTCTTGATCTTCAGCTGCAGTCCGTGGAAAGCCACTGCACCCAGAGAGGAAGACAGAAAGAAGCTCATTTAGAATCTGAACGACTGTCAAAGAGCGACTTGTCAGGTATCAAGTAGTATTTATAATATCTGCACCGAAATTCACTCAATAAACATCGTTTTTTTGGGGCCCGACTCAATTTTTAGGGCTGGTCATTAGATTAAAGATTAGATTTTTGCAGTGATGCCTTAAAATGTGGTGATCAAAACCTTTTACATAATGGAGACCAGATAATGTAAAAGGTTTTACAGGTTTCATACAAGGTTTCTTACAATTCATCAATACACCTCATTGTCTTAAACGACATCAGTACAATGAAAAAGTGAACTTCACTGTGAGTTTAAGAACCAGAAATCACCCCAAGAATCTTTTTCCTGCATCATGTTCTGTAAAGATAAAATAATTTTCTATTTTGTAAAGTCCCGATACTGATAAATATATATATGATTGGCCAATATCAATTCTCTATTCTCAGTTAACGTCACCTCCTACAAATCACTTAACAGAAAACAACCAGATTAAGTCATTTGGGGAGAAAATGCTGCCCGTTCTAATCGGTCTTTCTATGCACATCTCTTCTCTGTATTAAACAAAAAGCACAAAGCTGTCTAACTCTTCCTCTTCGTCAAACTAAATAGTCCACACCAGCTTTCCCCAAACTGGAAGACAACCAAACATACAGATACCAAGTACAGGACTTGTATGAACGTGTTCCAGGCCGTCGCTGATTAAGAGAATTCACGACGGATACATTAAAGTTAGAAGACAAAACATTCATCCTCCGACAGTTTTGACATCTCAGGCCATCGCTTACACGAACAACTCGCTTCAAATCTCATTTGTTCGGCCCTTTTTTTCCTGACAGGGACTCTGTTAGTGAAATATGACAATCATAAACGCGCGTGTGTGCGGCGAGCTCCTGTAAATGCTCTATCTGCTTTCAGCTGGCTGTCAATACGTTCCAGACGACAACAACAAGGCTCATTGATCTGAAGGCGGGGGGCCCCCGCGCTCTCTACCTATGGCCCCGCAGTGAGCCTGGTGCATCTGAGAGGCTGTTAAGTGCCTGATCAGTCCTGATTAACATCCCATCATCTCAAGTCATGATCAACGCTAATCCAATTGGCTGCGCTTCTGACGAAAACCCAGTCAGTCAGAATGAAGTCAGGCTCAGGTTGCCTCGCTGATCGCCGTCTTCACCGCGGCTGCACACAAAGCAGCGACGAGGCCGTCGTCCTACAGCGCTCTATCGAACACGATGAGAGCGGGACCGGGACTGAAGGGGACGATATTTGACATTTCAGGCTGAGAGACGGCCTTTTTAGAAACAGAGCAACCAGAAATTATGAATGGAGGGAGACGATCCATCAGCTCCTGGTCCCACTAAAGTACAAACATTTAAACATCTGATGACCCAGAAGACTCAAATGTGTGTAATATTTTTCTTTTCTGCACGGAGCTGAGAGAGGAGGATGTTTTGGGGAGTTTTTCTCACGGCTGACTGACAGCTGCCGTATGAGCAGGGGTCGATCTGCCAACACCCCATCTGACGCACAGCAGAGCCCCTGGGGGACGGGCCACACGGGCCCGGCATGACAAAGCTCAGGGGTTGTTCGCAGCCCTCGCTGGGGGCCTGACCTTTCCGGGTCATCGATCCGAGGTCAAAGAGACACTTCCTGAGGGGAGACCTTTGACGACGCTGGCATGGCAGAACCTCGTTAAAGGCTTACAGAGTCAAAACAAATACCTTAGTTTTGCTTGTCGAGATCACAATCAGTGTCACTTTAATTACCCGTTACAACAAACACACATGTAGCTCTTATTTCAAGTTAACTCCTCCCGTCTTACTACATTTCTTTTCTCTATCTTACACTGAATCTGTTTTATACAGTAGGTCAATTCAAGTGTTTGAGCCACGGCGATAAAAAAAAGAAGCTTTGTTTAACCGTAAGAGTCACAGCAGCCATTAACAGCGGCTTCACGTGGGCTCCAGCGCAGAGGCCTTAAATTAGAAATGGAAATGTCACAATAGATTTCGTCAGTGGGGTGCCAAGGTACACAAATCAATAGCGAGGGCACTGCCTCCGACTAAAACAGAGACTTCCTTTTTTAGTCCAGAATGTCATGCCCATCACCGCTTGATTGCTCTCATTATCTACATATTGATTAACCGAGATGGTGGGGTGTTTAAAAGAAGAAGCAGTTAGAACAATTACTGGGTCTATTTTGAATGCAAATGTTTTGTTGTTTTTTTTTTTTTTTTTTGCTTCCAGGGGCCATTAAGTGAAATATTGTGCAATTTTCTTTGGTCTTTGGTGAACAGAATCATCAGAAATCTGTTTTAAGTCACATGTTTGAACGCGTAATTCTTCTCTGTCGCACACGTGAGGAAAGATTTAGTGAACTTGCTACTCATCATTTAATTTTAGCTTCCCTTTTTTTCCTGGCAGTCCTTTTCGTTACATTATCAAAGAACTCTTGGCTCCGAACGTTGTGTATTCTCAGGTACAAATTGTGTGTTTTGGCAGAACCGGAGCCTTCGTTTGGCAGATATTTCTCCCGTCCATTCATAAAAAAAAAACTACAGGGTCTTTTGGCAACAGCGGAAAAAAC
>CAEMYA010000386.1:446527-456587 GCA_903131615.1 Diplodus sargus | reverse complement strand
CACCACGCCGCTCCCTCCATGTTGGATTTTTAGGGTGAGCTAATTCACACCCAGTGGTCGGGTTTTTAGTTCACTGTTGATACCAAATCAAGCCGGATGAATGGAAAGAATTTGAGAAAGGAGGGGTGAATATTTCAAGGACACACAGGAGGACAAGATGTTTTTTACACCCTCACAACTGAGGTTGACCTAATCCAAGCTTGTCTTTACTCAGTCTGTGGAGCAGGAGTTACAAAAAAATGGCTCCAATAAACTAAATGAAACAACAAAAGTTGCAAAATCAGAGCACAACTATCAGATTTAAAGGCATACACGAGGTGAAGATTGTTTTTGTGTCCTCCTCAGCCCTTAGCACCTCTGATTTTGTGTTTCAAGGTGTTTGAAAAAATAGACCCCCCTCTGGTTTTTAATCTAGGAAACCAACAGGAACCAGATCGAGGATCTCAGGCTGTCATCTGGCTCACAAGAGGTTAAAAGGTCTGTGATCTAGTTTAATGCCAGAACTGATCTCTGCTCAGTCTAACAAACATGTTTTATTTGACTGTGAAAATCTTACAGTCTACTATAAAACTGAGAGGCTGCTGATGCAGATATGATCGTTTTTCTTTGTTCTACTGACGGATCCTCACTTCTGCAATTTTTTGTTTTGTGTGTCCAAGTTAGTTTCCAGGTTAAAGGGCACCGAGGACATAGGGAAGACTTGTTTTGTGTCTTTTCTCACAGTTTCATGGGCGTTTTGGCTCATCGGAAAGACATGTGCTCGCAACCGGGTCCCACTGAGCTCCACTCACTCCGTTTCTGTCCCCACCTTGGCACCACTTCCTCCAGAAGTGGGCCGTGCCAAGTCACCAGTCAGTGTGTGCAAACCGCCGTGCACGACCAGGTACGACTAACTACCTCGTCCTTATTACTGCGAGGATATAAAATCAGAGCTGGTCAAGCGATAGAATATTGAAGGGACTATTCTTAGAGACTGATTTTTTGTCTTGCAGGAAAAAGAAAATCATGCTACTGAAGGCAAACAAGCCTTCATGAAGAAGAGAAATGTAGTATTTTCTAATATTACACCACCGGATTTAGAAAATCTAACCACGCTGGTTATAGAAAGAGCACTCAGAGGAAAAAAGGTCATCTAGGAGCATTTTATAAAGATTTTATTTAACAAAAAAAAATCAAAACAGCCATCAGTTGACTGCAGTTTGGCCTCCCGGGATATAAAAATATCACTTCCACCCCTTAAAAAAAAAAGAAAAAAAATCCACCACAATATTTTGATGTTTATGCAAATAAATCACACTGCAATAATAATATCTCAGTGGTGGTGCGAGGTACATGAGCAACACAAGGGGCGAGATAGATAGAGAGACATACAGAGACACACAGAGAGAGAGAGAGAGAGAGAGAGAGAGAGAGAGAGAGAGAGACCCCCCCCACCCATGATGCACCTGTCTGCAGACCCGCAAGACTGCCGCAGCTCTCCAGAGAGCACTTGTGCGAGCAAAGGTGAGGCGACTGAGAGACACGGAAAAACACACACCGCCTCGTGCACGCTCCCCGTGTACAAACCAGACGAGAGGAGGGGAAAAAGAAAAACACCACAGATGTTGACACACACACACACACACACAGAAACACATTCGCATGCACAAACACACAAGAGAGAGAGAGAGAGAGAAAAAACGACGTGGTCTCTTACTCACAGTTTTCAGTCTGGAAGTCTGGAACGAACTGCTCGTCATTGTCGGGAACTTGAGCTAAAGACACGAGCGGAGAGAGAGAAAGAAGAAGAAAGGGAATGATTGTTTCTGATGTTGATGGACAACGCAGCATTGATCACAGCGCTCTACAGTCCAATACCCTCCTCTGGCAAACAGAATCTCCTGGGATATTAGGTCGGCCTATCCCGGCATTGTTTGCCTCCGCTGTCGGTTAAAGAATGCAGCTGTGAAACAATATGTTTTACAGGAAATCAGGGCACGAGGTAGTTTGTGTTTATTTGATGCCCACGTTAAAAATGTGGAAACTAGGATTTGTCTGTTTGAACATCCTCAGAGTCGTGACAAAGAATATCCACCATATTTAGTCATTTTATCTGTTATTAAATCCTCAATTTCTTAAAAAAAACGTATTCCACAAAATGACAATTAAGGTTATTTTTCTATCAAAAACATATTCAGAGATTTTAAGTGACAAAAAAAATTGGAATCGTAATTGTTCATCGCCAATGTTCGCTTAAAAATCCAAATAAATCAAATCATTTTCTTCTTGATTTTAGCGCAGCGATCTTCCTTATTGTGCCTAAAACAAGTTGACTTCTGTTGAAATTCAGATTTCATTGTTTGTTTTAATGAAATCAGAATTCTACGGGCTGATAACAGGCCAACAGGAAATGCACCAAAATTGCAAAACAAAATGTAGAGAAATAACCTTGAGAGGTTTTTGAACAAAACATTTTCCACAATCTATAAAAAGAAGTCCTACAATAAACCGTGTTTTCCCGCCAACGCGAGCCTGCGAGGGAGAGAATATTTTTCCTGAGGTGACCGTCTACCTCCTAATTCCACTTCCTGAGGTCGCCTTGTCCATTGACTGCTCCACAGCGTCGCCTCTCGCTAGCTTGCCAGCAGCCAAACACCCATTGTTAACAGTATCTAATTGGCTTCTTCCCTACTGGTGAATCCACCTGTACCTACCGAGTCAGGTCTGTTCCAAAAACCTTCCAACGCTTCACCTGCGCCTCAGAAAAAGCGCCCCTGCACTCGGGCTTAATGCTAAAATAATGAAGCCCGCTCCGCTCCGGCTCCAATTAAAACATGTACATATTTATATCACACATATTTACACTCGGTGACAGTTCAACGTGTCCCTCAAGTTTCGACTCTCTCTGGCAAAAAGCAAAAAAAAAAATAAGGAGATTTAAATGTGTCATTAGCACGTCTATTTATACACACAATGGGGTGGATCCTCATTATCACAGCATCAGTAACGTGTCTCGACATGTCTGGAGATCTCGAACAAAAATCACTGATTTTCCATTTTTGCCACTCTTGATATAATCACGGATGGTGTGTGTGTGCGTGTGTGTGTGTGTTTTCTCTCTCCAGCCAGAGGTGTGAATTGAGGGGAGAGTAAACAATCAACAGATCAAGAGGAGAAATTGCTGCATATTCTCCAACAATGTCAGGCGGGTGAAGAGGACAGCAAACAAAAGGCTGGAGATGAGTTGACTCCAGGTTCTGCTGTCATCAACTCTCTATTGTGTGCAGCTCTTTTAAATGTTTGCCGGCCTGGTTGAAGTGCTGGAAAACAACTTGGGCTACTCTGCTGAAGGCTTTCTTAAAGGGCCATTAGATTAAATTATAGAATAATATATTAAACTAGTGAGAGGGAGAGTCCTCACATGGTAAATAAAACCATTTCAGGACTTTTATCTGATTTTTTTTTTCAACGACACAACAGTGAAGAGCACTGAAACAAAGCTCTCGTCTCGTGATTACAACACAAACAAAACTTCAGGGAGCCTAACTTGGAGAGGGACAAAAGACACGATGAGAAAAGAGAAAAAAAAGCAAAGGCAGCAGAGTCTCTGTGTCCGAAAAAAGAGAGGAAGTACAGGATGGATGAGTCACCGGCCTCAGTCTGTGAATGAGCCAGCTGATCCCTGCAACAAACTCCTGGGGAGAACGGCAGAGCTGGAAATCTGCCGCCATTCACAAAACAAAAAAAACAAAAAGAGAGAGAGAGAGAGAGGGATAAGGACAGAAGGAGGAAGGAGAAAAAAAAGGAGTGAGGATGAAAGGGGAGACGTTAAAAGAGGCCTGGGCAGGAGAAGACAGTCCGAGGTGTTTCCTGAACCTGCGACAGCTCTGAGGTGCGAGTTTTAAACAATTTCAACATCCTGCGTGCAGCGACGTCCCAGACAAACTACCAGACGCTCCACGAACAAAAACCCAACGTATTCTTAAACCGAGAAATCTACAAAGTGACTTTTTCTTTCCAGGACAGGAAGTTTAATTCGTGGAGGTGGAGGTGGAGGTGGAGGGCAGTCGTGGTTTCTAGGTGTCAAACACACGCCCGTCAGCTGACGAACACCCTCTCAACCATCTCGTTCCTCGGGAGTCGGAAATTCAGTCGCTCTCCCATAATTCCTCCTCTCGTTCCAATTACCTGAACTAATAAATCTTGAGAGAACGGGGAGGTATTCCTTTTCATCTTAATGGACAGGAAGTCATTCATTAAATCTACAAATCTTGAAGCGTACCATCATCACGTTGATCCACGACAGGCAGAACTGTAATCTTTAACAGTAATACCTCTTTATCAGCCGCCGTCTTCTCTTTCCTCACTTTGGATACTGAAATATTAAAATCGTGTCTTATTCTTTTTTTTTTTTTCTACGCGCCCTGCGGTGAAGCACCGCGCCGACCTCATAATCTAACTGCTGCTCAAAAGTCGGCTCGACTACTCTAATATCTGTTTCAAAGCATACTTTACATTTTTTTTTCTAAAAGAAAAAATCTCTGGATTTGACTGGCGAGCATTTTCAAATGTGCAGAAGAAGAAAACTGATGGAGCAGATAAATGATTGAGCGTCTTCTTCACCTGTGTGACGGCTGCAAGAGACAAAATTTCTCCAGACACTTTTTCCAGAGGACGTGAAACGATTCAATCCTTAAGATAAAAAAAAGAAAAGTTGATTCAATCATACGGCACGCTGGAGGATTCTACTTTACAACTAGAGTTACGGCTTTACAAACTCACTTATATGTTGAGATTGATATCTTTTGGGGGGGAAAGGTTTGCATTTTATCGTTGCAAATTCTGATTATTAAACATTTTAACTGAGTCGTTCTGCACGAATAAAACAACATATTGTAGGAAAGTTAAACGTTTTGCCTTTACACTGCAGGTCTTCACGTCTTCTCATAATTTCTAATCATCCTATTTTAATTAAAGGGACTAAAAATAACCCCGAAAGTAATTTCACACATTAAAACATATAGTTTTTCAGAAGCGTTACATTTTGTCACTATTTTGTAGCAATTAACACAAAATTTTACCACTGAATAAATTATTTTTTTCTACTATTATAAATTCATATGCATACATCCACACGGTGTAGAGAAGGGGAAGATGCAGTCGAGCGTCACTAACGTTACAAAACATACAAAATTCTTAATTTCTTCACCGGTGTTTTGGCCCATTTGCAGAGAAAATACCAGCAATTTTGTTTGTTTTATAAATAAATACAAAAAGTGGTTTAAATTGCTCTTTCAAAGCAGATATATGCAACTTTACACTCTGTCTGGATTTCAGCTTTTACACAGACGGATCAAATCATAAAACTTCTTTCATGAACTCTAAAAAAAAAAATGTTTTGTCCTGAAGCTGAAATATCAACTTCCAGCTCACATGCACATATTCAAAAGCACGTTTTGCTTCTCAGTGAGATGCAAATACGTCAAAGTCAAGCAAAAAAAAAGAGAAGCCGAATGGACCAACATGCACATGCACAGAAGAACAACATGGAACAAAGTCAGGAAGAAGAGAAAAAGATAAAGAACAATATTCACCACTGACCAAAACTTCGGTGCTGCAGACACGATGGAAAGAGGACACTCGCGCTTAAATCCTGAAGCATCACGTCTCAGTTAGACCACAATGAGCACGTCTTGCCATCAGAGACAAAGATATATTTAAAAAAAAAAACGTAGAGATTGATGAATATATAACAAAAAAACAAAAAAACAAAAAACAATAGTCGATTTGAGAGGCTGATTCTGCTGGTTTGGAAGTCTGCGATTAAAAAAAAAAATTATAGATCCATTCTCTCTTTTTTCTTTTTCTTTTTTTTTTGCTGCCAAGAAATGAAATTGAAGAAGACAAGGTGATGGTACAGCTGGAGAAGATAGAGAGGTGTGCTGAGAGGAGGCAGAGAGAGGGAGAGAGAGGGAGAGAGAGAGGGAGTGAGCAGGAGAGAGAGAGAGAGAGAGAGAGAGAGAGAGGCTACAGCAGAGCTCTGGTATAGAGGTGGAGGTGGTGGCGGTGGCGGCGGCTGGCGTGCAGCGCGTTAGCTCCTGCCAAAAGCAGAAGAGACAGTGAGCGTCGGAGAGCCTTCTCCTGGTAATTTGTGATGACACTCTCTGGGTAGAGCCTCCTCGGTCTCCCTCAAGACCCCTCGCTCACAGTCTCTAATGTATGCATGACACACAAGGTGCCTCTTCCACACAGGCTTTTAATTGGACTGCGACGCTAGGCAAGTAACTCCAGGCAGCTCTTTTTCTTCCCCCCCACCTCCTCTCCTCTCCTCTCCTCTCACAACCTATCCATTTTTACCCATCTCTCTCCTCCTTTTTTTTGCTCGAGATTTGAAACACTCACCTTCTGCCAGCCAAGTCTCCTGCAGCTGACTGAGGTCCTGGAAGAGCTCTGGAGGAGGAGGTGGAGGAGGAGGTGGTGGTGAGGAGGGGAGAGAACCAAAGCAGAGAACAAGGTTTGAAGGCAGTTTTTTAAAAAAAAAGAGAAAAAACAGAGTCAAAGCTCAGGAGAAGTATCAGAAACAACTGACTTCATTACGGAGGGCTGATATGCCGGCGGAGGCTCGGTGGGCACGTGTGCAGCTAATAACAAGTCAATTTGTGTCTCTGACCGCTGACAGAGGCTTGTGAGAACCATCACAGGCCGCTGTGTTGTAATTGAGATTCTGTACTTAGCAGCACAGGTGGCCACAAACCAATTGAATTTTGCTAAATGTTTAGGAGCCGTGAAATTAACTTCTCCCGCTGCCCTCTGCCTACCTTCAGTGTCCAGAGCCAGGTCGGACTTAATGAATTTTCTCTTTCTGTCATGTGCCGGCCTCTGGCAGCTCGTTGTCTTCTCCTGCAGCTTCTGCAAAATAACGCACACACACAAAAAGAGGACACAAATCAATTCTTTTTTCGCCGGAGCAGTGATTGTGTTGTTGGCTGCAGCACACGTGCAACTGAAAGAGCCTCAATGAGCCACTCATGGATGCATCTGACACTTGTAAAAGCCTGAACCCGGTGCAGAGGGACCCCCTCATCAGATAGGATGAACATGTAGTAACACGGTGCAGGACCAAGCATGTAGGTGTGTTCAGGAGTGGGCACCTTGTGTAGCTGTTTATCTTTGATGATTAAATGTAACTTAAATGGTCCCTGAGGGAGAAAATGAGTGTTTGGCAGCAGCAGCAGCAGCAGCAGCAGCAGAGAGGAAGGCAGAGATGAGATCACAGCAAATAAATAAAAGAAGTATTAGAGAGAAGAAGAGACAATAAAGAGATGTTAAAGATGATGTGGAAGATCTGAGTCTGTGATCTGATTTTGGCTTCACTCACTTTGGAGTTACAATAAGGCACCTGCTGGTCGTGAAATCCATCCATTCTGCGCCGCTGTGGCTTTAAAAGACGAGCGATCTGCAGCGTCTCCTGTCCGGTCACCCTTCAGATAGATAAAAAGGGAGGAAAAGAAGCGAGGACGTGAATCTCTCACACAGATCAGGAAACCTTCTCCTGCGACATTACAGACAAACACATCCGGCGACGCTGCAAAAGTTAAGTTGCCAAATCTGCAAACGTCGTGCGTAAAGACGCGGAGCGCGCAGCGAAATGTTTTTTTCTTCTTCTCCCCACTGTTGCAGAATTAAACTTGTGACGGAGGGTGTATGTGAAAGTGTGCAGTTACCTAGCGACCTCGCTTTTATTCATCCGCTTGCAGAGTGCCACGGAGCGGCTCGCAGGATCTCCACAGTCCCGGCTGCTCGCCTGCGCTTCTCCCCCCTGCTCGCTGCGTTGCTTTCTAGCGGGGCTTGGCATCGCCTCCCCGGGGCCTCCCATGGAAACAAGCCGCGCTCCCGCTCTCCTATTGGTTGTCAATGTCTTTCACTGGATCAGATTGCTGGCAGTCAATCACG
The DNA here is from genome assembly GCA_903131615.1 of Diplodus sargus. Taxonomy (NCBI): domain Eukaryota; kingdom Metazoa; phylum Chordata; class Actinopteri; order Spariformes; family Sparidae; genus Diplodus; species Diplodus sargus. The sequence continues at coordinate 448,655 of CAEMYA010000386.1, read as the reverse complement.
CTGCACGGCTGCAGGCGGTGAAGCAACCGGAGAAGGAGTCGATGCGCTCTGCTTTTTTATTTTTTATTTTAAAGTTTGGATTTATGTTTAATAGCAGAAATCTTGTGCGTAATTTGGAGCTTTTTGGAGTTCAGACTTGCAAAAAACACACACATGCAAACTGCACCTGCACACACACACACACACACACACACACACACTCCTCTCCCGGTCAAGTTTGTGTCCATGGTAACTGTGTTTTGAAGAGCCTCCAGAGGGACTCGCTGCTGCGCCAGCTCTCCCCTCTCTCCTGTAAGGGATACATTGTTGGGAGTGCCGGGGACCCGCAGAAGGCGCTGACCTGGAAGTGAAGCACAGGTCACCGGGCAGAACTGAGGACAGCTTCCAAAAAAACCACACCAAACACTGCTGTGAAAAGAAAAACACATGACAGATTGAGTTAAAAGAGAAGTCTCAGCCTGAAGCTGTTCTCCTGCAGCTTCCTTTAGCAGTTATTCACTTGAACACTGTAGGAAGCTTAAAAAACACAAATTAAGTTGGTTATCAGTATTGAATATAATCTTTAATACATTTATATTAACATGCAAATGTGAATGGATAAACATGTGACCACAAAGCTAGGAGTTTAGCCATGTTAGCTCTGAGACAGTAAGGCTACTTTAATGTTAGCTAGCTAGTCAACCAAGCTACCAAAGATACTAGCTAGATAGCATTTTTTCTATGTTGTTTCCTGAAAAAATCTTTAAAAAACAGTCAGTTGTTATCCAGGAAAATGTTATAGAATGTATGAATCCACATACTTTTCGTATATAATCTATAATACATGTATATCAAAATAAATATATAAAGGGAGCAACGTGTGGACACAAGGCTAGCAGTTAAGCCATGTTAGCTATGAGACAGTAGGGCTAGTTCAATAATGTTAGCTTGCTAGTCAGCTAAGCTAACGCAGATACTAGCTAGACAGAATTTATTGACATTGATTCCTTATTAAAGCTGTTAAGACAGTTGACAGACTTAATATTGTTAGTTGTTACACTTATACATGTTATAAACTTTACTTACCTCATACTGTTGTTAAAAGTTACACAGGAATATCTTTTGGTTAAATATATGACTGTTGATTCTTTATACAGTTATTAACATAAACACTAGGAAGCCTGTGGTTAAGTCAGTTAAATGTTATATTTCATTTGATTCAGTTTGGATTAACATAATCTATAATTCATTTACATTAAAATGAAATAAAATGGAACAACATGTGAACAAGGTCTGCGGTTTAGCTAAGTTAGTGGGCTGATGTTTATATGGAAATGTCAGCTAGCTAGTCAGCGGAGCTAACGTAGCGTATCTAGACAGCTGTGTCTACGTAAAACTGTTTACTAGCAGACTTCATGTTAGCTTTTTTCCTTCTTTAAATTATTACACTTATTATTACTTAATCCATACATGTTATGACCTTTACTTACATAATACTGTCATTCAGGTTACACAGGCCTTCGTCTTCAGCTACATATTTGATTTACTGCATGTCTTTCCTTCTCAGAGGGGTGATACCATCTCTGTTGCTCTTCTGGGGGTTTATTGTTTATTTATGGTCAAAGTGTTAATCTGATTAACTTTCTTTTTCTGCATTGTGGATGTCCAAGTAGGGGTGCCACTTTTTATTACATATATACTTGTTTGTCTTTTAATATCTTTATTTCTTACTTTGTATTATTTTACTTAACCCATCAAGTTTCAACACCACCAGAACCCTTCAAGAAAAGTCAAAAGTCATCAGAAAAAATAAAATGTATGGCATGAATTTCTGATAATCAACACTGTGAAAAGTCTGCATGTAATAATATGCTGTCTTATAGTCAGCTTTAGGAGAGGGACACAAAAATAAAATAACCAAAAATGATAAACTTTATGTTTTTTTTTTATGTAAGTCTTTTATGACCTCAGCAGGTAACATAACTGGCGGTGAAACAAATGTGAATAGATTGTAAAAACATGTTTGTTTGTTTTTTACAGTACAACAATCAATATAAAGATCTCGGATAAACCCCCTGAAAAGGAACCTTTACCTTCGCATTAAACACTTGACTGAAGGACGGACATATCGGGAGGCAGCAGTGGTCAC
>CAEMYA010000386.1:421891-445911 GCA_903131615.1 Diplodus sargus | reverse complement strand
GTCAAATGCACACAGAACACCAGAACAACACGTCAAACAACAAAAGCTTTTTTTTTTTTTATTATTATTTCCATCATCACTTTTTTTTCCCGAGTCAACACTTGGCAGGCAATAATTTGTTTTAGGCGGAACGACACGGTGTGAGTTCTAGAGTGAAGCAGTAAGCGGAAAAATAAATAATACTGTGTACAAAAATACAACCTTCACTGTACAAACGCTGCAGAGTACAAAGCAAAGAGATGGAGACAGAACAGACCTCGGTCTCCTCTGGAGGTATGGCACTTTTTTTTTCTTTTGATTTTTAAAAGACTCAAATAGTCGAGCCTGTAATTCTTCCTCAGAACAAAAAACAAAAGCAGGAGTGCAGTTCTGTTAAAATCAACACATTTGTCAGGTGTGTGTCGCACCGGTGGGTCCGTAACAAACCCCCTGGAATCTGAAGTCACATTTGTGTTTATCTTTAGTGAGACGCGATAAGATAAATACTGTTCAAATGCAGAAACCATCCAGACTAATGTCATTTATTTGTGCACGCTAACAATAATAATAAGTTAAAGGTGCACTACAGACGGCATCTGCACATGTGAGTGGCTGCGAATTGCCTCTGAGAACTGTAATCACTGGATGGCATTGATTTTCAGTATTGATTCTTTAAATCAAGCCGGTACAATATATATGTCAATAGTCATTTTGTATTTAGACTTTAATTGGTTAATGTACGCTCGTATGCGCGGCGGACTGTAAACACTCAACAGAAGGGCGAAAAATCAATGACTCGGAGGAGCTGCACGGTCATCGTACCAACAAACACGTTATACTCTTTTTTTTTTTATTGTTTTGTTTTGTTTTGTTGCCCTTTACACTTCAAAAGTACCTGAGAACCTGAGAAACACAGGATCCCATACAAAACGCAGCCATTTTTATAGATAAAGTAACGATATGCTTTAAAACCGCGCGAAAAAAGTTGCAGTTGTCAAAAAAACCAACAAAAAAACCCCAACAAAAAAACGATCAATTTTCCACAATGTGTCAAAACAGATCTCAGGCCACTCATGCAAACAAGAAAGTGTGCACACGGTTGGTAAAACTGTCCGGACGTCTCTCTCGTGCGACGTGAAACAAAGACTGTCATGCATTTTTCATGAAGACCGTTAAATCATTCCTTCATCTTTTTTTTTTTTTCACCGACGGAGCAGCAACACGGCAGATCAAAACATGACAAGGATGACTTTGCAGGAACCGTTTTATAAAAAAAGAAAGCAAAAAAGCTGATTTCTCTGTCTTTTTTTTTTTTTAACGCCACTTGAAGCCATTCGCGAGTCAAGCGCTGAGCAAAGACACTTCACTTCTTACTAAACACTTTTTGGAAATGGGGAGGAAAAAAGATCAGCCGCTGACTCCAGATATGTCAGCTTCAACAGCAGCAACCTCGCTCAGTGTCCATCATGCATCAGGGGTATGCAAATGCAAATGCAAAAAAAGAAAACTGTTTAAAAAACATCAATAGCAGCAAAATATGAATAAATAAATAAATACATCATATCACAAAAAAAAAACACATTCATCTGTGGAGTTTTTTGTCCACATGGCACGGATCACAACAGCAGAAATAAAAACAGACTTTTTTAGAAAAATCGAGCTTCCCGAAATAGCCTCAGTATTTTTGGAGCTGGACTAAAAACTACACGCCGTCGGTCGAAGCGTCGGCTCTACGCGCGCCTCCTTCCGGATTAATTGAGCGGCTTCTTCTCGGTGACGTCTCCACATGCTGCAGGCGATACTTACTGAACCTACAGCTCGCTACCGTACGCTGGGCTATCAAACAGGCGTCAAAAGACCCTCTTCGCTAACGGGGGTCGAGAGATGATCCACTTGTGACCGCCGCAACTCTTTCGGGCGCTCGTGACGACTCCCGTGGGCCGGGCGGATCAGTCTTTGCTCTCGGTGCGCGTTCGTCTGATGAAGGACGAGAAGAAGCTGCGGCCCTGCTGCGGTCCCATCAACATGGGCGCCTGGTTCTTGTGGACGATCTCGATCTGGTGTTAGGAAAAGAAGCAGAGATCAGATTTAGTTTGGTGTTGCATCACAAAGACACATGTTAGGAAATCCTGATGAGGGTTCTTGAAGCAAAACTCGCCAAAATGCAACCTAGGATCTTTTTGTGAACGTACCGAGTCAAACCTTTGTCTAAAAGCATTATTACGATGAAAGAGGCACTTTTAAGATTTACTGTATTATCTTTTCCAAGTCAAACTCATTTTCAATGGGAGGGCTACGGGCACTTTTACGATAGCATCAAAATCTATATTTTTAAAACACTAAGAAGGCTCGACACAACATGAAACTTGCTCGTAGTATCACCAGGGTTTCTACACATGAACACGAGCATTGAGAACATTGTTGGTGTGCACAGTTACTGAAAAGAAGGTTTTTGAACAACTCACGTTAGCAGTAGCTTGTTCCGCTAGCTGTCGTCATGGCAGCTGAGAAGTATCGATCTCAGAATGTTTAACGTAACCTGGAGGACAGTTAAGGTGGAACTACTGTCTTCCAGCAATAACTATCCGAGATATCTCACGTGACTTTTCCAGCTTTTGATTTTCGTGTTGTTTCTTATATGAGGCTTCTTTTTTAACTGTAAGGTCAATATTGTTTTTCACTTACGACAAACAACAAATTATCCGTGTATTTATATGGAACTGAGCTTTAGGAGCGTTCCACCTTAACTGTCCTCCAGGTTACGTCACATTCTGAGATCGAAACTTCTCCACTGGCAGGACGGCGGCGAGCGGAACAAGCTACTGCTAACATGAGTTGTTCAAAAACCTTCTTTTTAGTAACTCTGTGTACACAAACAATGTTCTCGATGCTCGTGTTCATGTGTAGAGACCCTGGTGATACTACGAGCAAAGTTTCATGTTGTGTCGAGCCTTCTTACTGTTTTAAAAATAGAGATTTTGATGCCATCTTAAAAGTGCCCGTAGCATTATCACTGAAAATGAGTTTGACCGGAAAACAAAAATACCGTAAATCTTAAAAGTGCCTCTTTTGTCATAATTATGCTTTTACACAAAGGATTGTTACACTCAGAAAAAAAGCCTTGGTTGCATTTTGGCGAGAGTTTTGCTTTAATGTTGGAAAACGTTAAGAATCCCTGGAGTTCACGTCTCTGATAACGAATGTTAACGTACTCTCTGGTGCATTATGGGAAAGAATCGGGTTTATGGGGAGTATTATCTGACAATATCCTGTTTCCTCCCCAACAAGGATGCCATTTTCTGGTTGAAGGTTGAAATTGCAGATCAATGGAACAACAAATATCAACCATCAAGGGGCTGTCGTATTAACAACACACGTCATTATACTGAACGCAGTAATGGGGAGAGGAAATGTTACCATCTGCATTAAAGAGGCCACATTCTCTTCAAAGGAGCGCTGCCATTTATTGTACTTGCACTCTGACTCGGCAGCAATTAACCATCTTTTGTCGGCTTTCTGCCATCATCGTTAAACTGAGACTGAATGTTTCTGATGTACGTTACAAAATACCCCAAAATAATAACCTTTATAAGAGAAGATCTGAGAGAATACATGAAATAAATGTGTTGAGTAACTGAGCTCTGTTTTTAAAAGATGCAGCATTTTTTAAGTATTTATAAGCATCAACAGCTCCAGTTACAGAGCAGCACGCCTCTTAAATAATTATGAACAATTAGACCAAATTAATTACTGGACAAAAATGCTCCAACATAAGAAAACTAAGAGGATTAACTTATAAGTAAGACTTTAAAAAAGTGACATTTTCCAGAATCTGTTGAGGAAAAACAGCGAAATCTTCAGTTTGCACCGTTTAATTCAGGCCTCGTTATCAAAGAAACTGTGACACGTGTCATATGTCGCATCAAAATGCAAATGGTTTGACGGTGTGGAATATGTTATGCACGCAGAGGAACTGAGATGCATTTGCATAGCTGTTGTTGTTAATAATTAGTGGGTTAACATCCCAACAACTGTGATGTTTTTATAAGCATTTAACAGGTCGACTCATTCAAATTCAGCTCCGACATGCAGTTACCAATAACACGCCGTGGAAATCATCGCAGCACAATCATGTTTTATCAGATCCTAACTTTGCTCCGTCGAGTTGCGCCGGCAGACACGAGAGCTCTTCCAGGGGCTACTCGTTTTGTCACGCGCCGGGTTTTTTAGCGAGCCATATGTAAATCTCAGCAGCACTCCACCTGCAGTGGCGTTGTAATTAAAGCTAAACACAAGCGTAATCAACGCAAACTGAAGAGTTTCATTATCAGAAATGAGGAACTTGGACGGAGGGCGACACTCGTCGAAGTGCATGTCTGAGACGTAAGACGGCGAGCAAATTAGAAGAAGTATGACTTGCAACATTAAGTATTTGTTATCATGAATTACAGCACAAGAAAACACAAAACAAGGATCTGTAGGAGGCTGAAACTCAACTCGGTGCCCGTATTGTGCAACTGAATTGAATTGTTTTTTTTATTCTGAACATGCATCTGCTGGGAACCGCAGACAAAAATAAGTGACTGGGGTAAAATGTGGAACTAACATCATATTGAAAGGGTTCAAATTATTGAGAATTGTGCCAGAAAAACAAGTAAAATCAGGTGAGATCAAGTTTGTAAATCCATCACAACAATCATCCTGTGAGACTGGACGTTTGTTGGAACGCTGATCAGGAAAAACAGCCCGAGAGAATTCACAAAGCTTAAAGGTCATATTGAAAACATTTAAAGAGCTTGTACGAGTTAAAAACATTAATATAACTCTCATCAGTTTAAAATGTTTGTCAGGTCAGAAACGATTGTACCTGTTGTACCGAACCTGTCCTACAGTCAGGCCAAAAAATACTTTAAATGAAAAGCACGGATGATGCACGGATTCAAAATGGGGAAACTTTGCTGCAATTTCTGTTAATTCCAGAGGAAACGCTGCAGTCAGAAGACCTGCTCAAAGAAACTGGCTCCAATATTCCTCCTACTGGAAGTCAGCAGAGAGCCATCAAGATGATTCGCTCCGTCACCGTTCACTTTGAAGACACTTTTAAGAAAACAACTTCTGAATTGGGAAGTTGCCGAACGGAGCTAACAGGCGGCTAACGCTCTGTTAGCAAACTCTTTATTGTCTCTCTTAAATAACAAAAGTTGTCAATGTCGTTGAGTTGTCACCTCGCCGGTGATGTGCAGTAGACGTACACTCGGATCAGTACATCGACACGTCGTTCTTATATGTGCAACAGATCGCACGTCGGATGACACCCAACTTGAGCGATGGGTGTCACCAGAGGTGCTACAGAGTGTTCAACCGGAGAGGCTGAGTGAAAACATCTTCTCGGCCGGGTGTGAAGTTCCTCTTAAGCTCCTGTTAAACATCGGCTCCAATTTAGACGATTCCCTGATGCATATTGTCTCCGTCTTCAAACTCCCACCGTCTCATCAACAGTTAAGACACATCGTTCAAATGATGTCATTCTGCTGCAGCTCATGCACTATATATAAGTGTAAGTATTTGATTTGGGTTTTTTTTTACCCGAACACATGCCACCACTTAAAGTTTTGATTGATGGTCGCCAGTCTGCGTGAACCACCTGCATGCGTTACAGAATGAGGTGACACAGTGGACACATTTAATGACTTACTGCGCAGGGCGTCTGCATCCAAGGTTCCCCATCAATCTGCATCGGGAGGGATTTACTGGTTCTGTCAGTGGAGAGAACACGGGACAGTTAAACTTTGGGAACATGTTTGTAACGGCAATCTTAAGCGGCACTAGGAAACCCAGTGTTCGACTCACAGGAAGAGAAAACCATTTCATATCTGAATACTTTGTTTCTGACACAAAATTCAGCTTCAAACAGACAAAACATTGTTGATTTTTGTCTTGATAATCGAAGCTAACAAAATTTTGCAAGGATGCCAACGAACACACGACGATAGTGACTTAATTGGTCGATTCGAACGCTGAACGCTGACCTGATGGTCACGGAGGAACACTGCGCCAGGCGCCTGCCAGCGCTCTTCAGTCCGGTGTAGATCTGACCCATCTCCATGGCTCCTTCCAGCCCCACCACCTCCAGGAGCTGGTCGGACAAGTCTGAAACACACAGAATCATCTTTAACACATGCAGCTTAATCAACCAGAACTGCTGCAAATTGAGAATTAGTTTGTTACTGTTGAGATGGAAAAGCAGAACCACTTCAGTCTGTTTTAAACTGCAAATAATGTTAAGTAGATGATTCGGTGTTGAATAAATACAACGTTTATGCCCTTAAATGTTGCCGGTGTTATCATGGAACCAAGATCCTTCCAGAGGGAGTGAGAGGAATAATGAGGGATGAAGGGAAAGCACCAAGAAACTGAGGAAGGGAAGAAGAAAGAGGATGAAAGTCATGAAAAGTGCATGACGTGATGCTCCTGACTTCACAGACAGGAAAAAAAAGAAAAGAGGCAACAAGAACAACAAGCTACAAACAGAACAGCTATTAATTAGATTGCACCGGCAATGCAAAGCAATCTTGAGATAATATAATTATTAATTTCTCTTCTGTTTTGCAGTTATGAGCATTGATTTTGCCCCTGCTGGAAGCCCAGTGTCACGCAGGGCCCATCTGTTTTCAGCGGCCCGCTCTGCCTCCGACTCTCCACCGACTCGTCCCTCCACAAATTAAGAAGCTGCTGCCTCGCTGCTGGGAGCAACGCAGACACTAATTGAAACTAAGACCCATTTTTAGGCACTCGGTGCGTGCGAGCGCGTTAGCTCGCTGTCACCGCCGCTGCTCCGTCGCTGCTCCGTCGCTGTCGTGTTTATCCGAGTTTCCTGAAGGAGTGTCGCAGGTAATGTTGCTGTTGTCGTGAGGTGTTGTTGTTGCTGCCGAGCTGCGGTGTCCAGCTGTCACCATGGTGACGGACATGCGTCTGGCCCGATCTCTGTGCCGGACTGTGAGTGCAGAGCTTTCCAGGGTCGGCGTGGAAGAGCGTGTGTACACACCCGGCAGGTTGACCTCCTGACACCGGGCTTTAAAGCGGCTCCCCCCGGCTGTGACTTCTCACGCTAATGCAAATGGCTCACACAGCTCCACGCTGACACGTATGATGAACAGCGTCACCACGGCGATAGGGATTCCTTGTTGCCCCGGGCTACAAAGATCCAGTTTACCCAAGAGTGCTTACCGTCTGCAGAACGATAGAGCCTCTCTGTCAAATATAACAAGGTCAGCACTCTGTGCAGCCATTGGACGTTTAATAAGAACACAACTCGATATATTTGACCTGCATAACCGTTCACTTCTAGATGACCCGAGGGATTTTTTTTTTTTAAAACCAATCCTAACTCAGACTTCGTGAGAAGTAAAGACAGGACGCATGCAAACACACTTTCTACAGCTGCAGAGATGATTCAAAACACTTTGATTCCCAAAACACACAGAAGAGAAGAAGTTGTCCCTGGAAACTGTTGGGAAAAGAGAGGGCACTTTCAAAACATACTCGGCAGGTGATTGGATAAACCACTTGTCCATCACAAGCTAACTACAATTAGATCAATAAACCAGCAGAGCCAGTCAGGAGAAGAGTGAAAAAGCATCTTAACCACCGAGAAAAGTCTTCTGATGCTATAACAGCATCAACGCTAACCTCTTAAGGAGCCACTTATGCCAACAGTTGCCTTTTCTAGCTGGTTGTTACACCTAAACTTCACCTGTAGCTGCCAGTTACTCCCTAAATTGAGCTGAATGGTCCAAAGAACTGGTTCGGACACAAGTCTGCAAGATCTCTGTGTGAAATGTTTGACACTTTGCACAATACATCTTTTTGCATTCTGGCTATAATTTCCCAAAATTGACCAAGAGTCACAAAACTGTCAGCTGAGCAATCTGAGATCCCGACGATTCAGTCATTGAGGTCAACAGCCAATGTCACCGGGCTTCCAGATATTTGTACTGACACATAATGCACATCCAGACCATGATTTCCTTTTCCTTGTGAGGATGCTCCTGCAAAATAATCTCGGTGGAACTTGTTTGACATGGAGGGAGGCGAGCCCTGGCATTAAACTGACTGAATCCTGCTAAAGAAAACCGTCAGCAGCCAGGTTAGCGTTAGAGTGACCTGCCGACTTGTTGTTGTTGGAGTCCACAGTGAGTCAGAGTCAGACTGACCTGGAATTGACTGTTACCAGCGTGATGTCACGTTGAGCCTCGCTGATTGAGAAGTCTGATTTTCTCTGGTACGATCCATTGTTTTTCTCATGAATCACTGTCTATTATTTCTTAACACCGTCCACCTGGAACAATAATCAGAAGTGGACTGTGCCAAATATAGAAGAACCCATCATGTTTACTTCCCAGAGATAAACTGGGAGGACAAATGAAGTCACCGAGCTGTTGACGCAAGACGGAGGTTGAATTATTAACAGACAAGATTAAGCACCCTGTGGCCAAATATAAACTGAGACCACCCCTCACCCAACCTCCACTCGACACCATGCGCCTCGCTCGGGTGATGGAGGCGATATTTGACTGCTATAAACACACAACACACACAGAGAGGCACCAAAGGTGACAACGCGGAGCGGATGAGACAGTCGTGTGAATGAATGTCCATATGGGAGATTCACAAAAGCAGTCTTCCCCGTCAGAGCGCGGGATGAGAGACGACGTCCTTGTCGCTGTCAGCCGACGACCTGTCGAGGCCGCCGGCTGCACACTGACACATGTGGAGCAACAGGGTGAGAGCGGAGGAATAAAAGAGAGGCAGTGAGGGAGGCCGATCAGCTGAAAGTAAAACTAAAGAGGGATGGCGGGAGGAGGAGGAGGAGGGTGCGAGGAGGCTGATCCTCCAATGAAAGCTTCATGGGGCTTGTCACGGGGCATCAGTCCCAAGCGTCAAACCCTTCCACCCACGCATGGATGCCATCCCCACCCTCCTCCTCCACCCTCCTCCTCCTCCCCTGGAAAAACCTCAGTCCCATTTTAAATAATTCACTCCGCAGCCATTCCCTTCCACCTGAGGGGCTTGTCTCCTGGCGTCACCAGCGGGACGATTTAACAGCTCCCGAAAGGTCAGAGTTTTTTTATCCCGCAGCCGCCCTCCACCTACCCGTCCACAAACACACACACACACACACACACACACACACACACACACACACAAAATAATCCCTGCCAACAGTTTGATCTGTGCGTCGTGCTCGGCGGTGCCCCCTCTGGGTTAATGCACTCCTGTGTTTACCTCTAAATACGCAGTCCTCTTGATCTGACAAGTTAGGGCTGCTCACCTTGAGGGCACCTTCCACAAGGGCAATCCATTCACACACACACACACACACAGGTGCACGCCCACATACACACATCGATAAACATGTACAAAATGGGGTGCAAACACGCAGAGACGTAGCGGCGCACACTCCCCACTCAAACTAAGTGCCTTCTCGGGATGGCCCCCCTTTTCTTTTTCAACCACAAACACCAAACTGATTGATTTTTATTCAGGGATTAATGGAGTGTTCATCGCGGCGAGGTTGGGCTCTGAATTGATCAACTATTAACCGTCTGCCCTCTGCAGCACACCGAACCGCCGTCACATCGTCACATTAGGGAAGTTATTCGCATCCCAGATACACAAAAGAACTTGTTAGAAGATTGTTTTGTTCGGGCTGATTAATTCAAGACCGAGCTGTTTCCTCTTTTTTCAACTCCCTCGCCGCCCCTTGCTGTAATTTACAATCATTTTCTTTTGTTTTCTCAGGTTCTCACTTTTAAAAAAAAAAAAATCACAAGTAGAGCGAATACCGCGACAGTAACGCAGGGACTAATTTGCCATGTTTTTAACAAGCTTTACCATCAGTGTTCTACGAGGGTGCGACTGAACTGCTGCTGAATCCGACGGAAACAAACAAAATTGAAATCACATCATGGTTACAAAAAAAAAAAAACAGAAGCTCCATCGACAGCTTCACAGAGATCTGTCTTCTCCACCAGTCATGTTCTGACCCGGTGAAGTCTCAGAAGGGATCACCGGCAGCCACGTCTGGAGATCCGCACCGACTCGCCATGTTTCAAGCCCGACACTGATTGTAACATCCACTTCATCCCCGAGTACAAACGCACCATCTCACCGTGAAACCTACAAACATACTGTGCATCACCTGAGCAGGCAGGAGTCAGACATGATGGGAAATGAAACACAAAGAACACAAACAAATCCAGGATTTGTGGCGATAGCGAGGAAAAAAACAGATCTGCTTATACGTTAACGTTTTCAGATATATACATTTTTCATCCTCTTGTAATTTAGAGAGTCTTATTCAATTGTGCTGATTATCATTTTGCATTCAAAATTAAAAAAGTAAACATTTCCAACATGTCAACTTTCCACAAGCACTACAAAAACAGCCATGTTGGTGCTTGATTACAATTTGTTCTAGGAAATATCTCAGACTAAAGAGAATTTAGTTAATCAGTAGTGAAATACGTTGAACCCTGTAATCGATCTCAACTTTACAGCAGTATTGACGGCACTGTCCACATACTGTATAACAAGATCAATAGTCTACAGGTACATTATTATCTCTGTAAAGGCTGCAACTAACAATTATTCACTGGATTTATTACCTCCGCCAAGGAGCTTATGTTTTCGCCCGTGTCTGTTTGATGGCTGGTTCATTGGTTCGACAGCAGGATGACACAAAAACTACTGAACTGATATCCACCAAACTTGGATGGATTATGGGTCTCGACCCAGAATACACAGCGCTAACTCTTGGTGCACAATCGGACAGATGGACGCATCCGGGACAGTTTTTTCACACGACATTGTTGTTAATTTCTCAGGGAATAATCTTGATCTTGATGAAAACAAAACAGCCACATTTCGGTGGCTGTTGTCTAAGAAGGAGGATAATTAGATGTTGGTCCAACTAAAAATCGGGATCTTGCAGATTTAGAATATGTTTCATTTGATATTGGACGAGGCTTTATTGAATTAAATGGGACTGCAGGTGTGCATTCTACTCAGTGTCATTCTAGTTGATTAGCTGTTTGATCTACATAATGTCAGAAAATGGGTAAAAAACCCCCCAAACTGAACAATATTCAGTTTATTGTTATAGTGGAGAGAAGAAACTAGAAAATATTCACACTTAAGAAGCTGAAATCGGCGAATGTCAACCTTTTTTTTACTCAAATAAACAATGATGAAAACAGTTAGTGATTAATTTTTGCATCTCTAATGTCAGTGAGGCAAAACTTAGAGGAGCAAAATGCTAAAAAGCTCACTGTTCACCATGTTACCATACCATTTGTAATTAAAACTAAATACAGAGTAAATGGAGCTGGAGAAAAAAATTAAAGTTGTTCGCGTTCGTCCTGAAGAAAACCTTGAATAAACATAAATTCATGGTAATATATCCGATCTCATAATTCAGAACCTTTACAATCAGTTTAACATTTTCCCATTTTCGTACTATCACCTTCACATTTTGGATATAATACTTTACTTAATGCTCTCTGGATTCTCTGTTCTCGTCCTGATGAGTCCTTCAAACAGGCTCACACCGTTTCACCACAGAGCAGCTGACTCATTCTGCTCCGTTCATTCATATATTCTCATTGACGGGCTTCCTTTTGACGTAAATGGATTCGGGGGTATGCCCAACACCCCCCTCAGTCCGCTCCCATTAACTGAGCCTGTCCACCGGAGCCTGCACAGACCATTAATACACAAGTGACAGTTCCAAACACTGACATGATTGTACCTCCTTTTTGCAAACAAAACCTGCTGGCTATGATTCACCTTGTCATCGGTGAAATATTCATGCGCTCGGGAAAAGTTTGCTCCCAAGTTTAGTCTTTGATCTATCTGATAGGAGCAAGGACACGGACTGTCTGTGTGTGTTCGGGCTTCAGGGGGAAGCCTCCAACACCGCAAGCTGGTATTTAAAAAAAAAATCATTGTCCAACAGTGCAAACCAACCGCAATCTTTCACACATGGAGGGGTTTGGCGGTGCTGCTGATGACTCACCGATTTTTTAACTGTATTACATATTAAAAAACACATCTTGAAAGGTTCTGTGTTCAAAATAAGACTCTTGACGTGGTGACGTTCAGCGTGTAAGCATGCTAACACTTGCAAATTAGCAGTAAATATAAAGTATGATTGAGGATCATCAGGCCGTCTGGAATCCTCCTCTGGGCAACATCTGGTAGATTTTAAAATATTCCACCAGATCCAGTCGGTGAAGCCAGATAAAAAGTCCTGGGATCACCAAAGTCACAAGGATTCAACCTCTGGGGAGCCTGAATGTCTGCACAACATTTGAGGCAATCGATTTGTTAGATTTTAAGATATTTTACAGGATAAGTAAGTTTGACCCGCTGGTGGTGCCAGATAAAAGGCCTCAGGATCACCAATAGTCATTAGGATTCATCATCTGAGAACCATGAATGTCAGGACACAATCTCATGTCAATCTGTGTGACAGGTAAAGTGTGGACGGGATTGGTGGACTGACCACCATTGCCATTACACCCAAAACACATCTTGTAATGGTAAATCTCACTATGACACGTTGGTGTTTTCCAGTCAGATACATGCTATAATGGTTTACTTCACTGCAGCAACCATTAAACAATCATAAACATACGACTTCAGGTGTCAACGTTACCTTGAACGGCAAACATGAGCTCTTTGGGGTCGAGCACCGGCGTCCGCTTGTCTTGGCTCTTTTTGCCTCCCTTGCGGTTTCCCCTCCTCTTCTTGCTCTCGCCCCAAAGGTTGGAGCCGCCGTGCATGCTGGGAATGTTGAGGATGGCAATGCCTTCCAGGGAGATGCTGCTGAGGTCCAGAGTAACACCATCGCACTTTTGGAAAAGAGAGATGAAAATGAGGGATGTTTTTACTGTAGTTTGAGCGACAGCTGGTAAAAGCTACAAAAACCTAAAATAAATTTATACGAATATATCAACTGAAAATAACAGAATGTATTTCAAGCAATTATATTCACTGCAATATAAAGAACTACGTTATTTTTCTTCCTTGTTGAGTTGAACTTTGAGGTTTCAGTTGAGCGAAACTCTAATCACTAAAGAAACCTTTGCAGTGGACATTTGAAAAAGAAGTATTTTTATATTTAAATGTTCCTGAGAGATGAACATTGTTGGAGCAGGTTTTAAGACTAAATAAACACCACATTGGATATAAATTTGGATGCACAGCATTTGGTAAGCAGCACTGATTCAAATGCTATCTTGTCTACCTTGACGATGGCGGTTTCTGTTTCACTTCGCTGTCTTTGTTCTTTCTTTCCTTTCCTTGTTCTGCCGTCTTTCCTTGAACCTGTTTCTCTTTCTGAGCCTTTCAGCCTAAACATTTTCTCTTTGTCTCCCTGAGTTTATTTCTAGAACCACCGTTCCTGTCCATGTAATCTAATGAAGCGTTAGAATCACCACCTGTTAGGCCAACAGTAATCTAAAAAGCTTAATGTATATACACTTCATATAATAATGGCTTTCATAACCAGTGTGGCTCTTCATACTTGCTCCCTTCCACCACTGTTGTTACCTAAGCAGATCTAATTAATAAAGACCTCTGCACTGAGTGGATAGCTCTAAGGAAGGGGGGGAAGATGAACTGTATAGACGGCATCTTCATTATCACTCAATATCACACACAGCAGGGTCACGTAGGGCTAATTACCTGTGTGTTGAACTGAGGTTCAGTGAGAAGCGGGTGGGAAGGTGCACAGATAGCCTTCACACATCAACACTTTGTCTGGTTCAATCTGAAACTACTACATCTTTGTGCTATTTATGGAACGAGGGTTGACCATAATATTTTCAGGAGGCAACATTAGTCTTTCCTGAGTATTTGTTCATTTGGTTTAATCAAATATTTGGAATAATACAGACACTGTACGACAGCTTGGGAGTGAAAGCAGTGACTCGCTGTGTTTTTCTACTGGGCTCAAAACAAAGACGATATGTGGTTTGATTTACCTCAACCTCCAGAAAGTCGTGGAGCTTCTTACATGTGGCCGAAAAGGTCTCCGAAGTGCCGAACTCAAAGTACCACAGCTTATTCTTTGTTCTGAAAGAAACAAGACAGAACGGAAACTGCAAAGGGACCGAAAAAAAAGAGGAAACATGGGAGTGTTTCTTCTCACGTCAAAATCTTGAAGCCTGTGAGCTCGTAGCATCTCTTCTTCTTCTTCTCCTCTCCTTTGTCTACAGTCCCTCATATGCTGAGCTCATGAAAAAAGAAAAGACGGGCCGCTCTGTAAAGGTGAGCTCGTGTTTGATTCGTGCACTGGAGAAAGAAAAAAAAGGGAATCTTTCTAAACTCCACAGGAAATATACCTCTCGTGTTTACCGCTGACCAAAATCACACCGTCATTAATCTCCAGAGAACGCATAATGTGGCTCATTAATCACATATCGAAGCACAATGATGAATCTAAAGCCAGTTAAGGAGGCATCTGAGGGGGCACACGGGGTGGCCGGTGGGTCCCCGTGCCCAACATTAAGGCCCAGTGAGGGGTGTGAGAGGGTAATCTACCTGCCCCAGCAATTAACAGAAGACTGGGGTGCTGCTCCCCGGGCTTCCTACAGCACACACTCCCATTGTTAAAGCTGATGATCAATGACCTCGCAGGGGTGAGTCACCATCTGTCCACATACTGCTATGCTATTTTATATTCGCTCATGATTACATGCATGCAGACCAACAGAACTACAAACGGGGTGAATACAGTTTTACAGTCGAGTGAGTTGAGTGTAGATCTGACTAACAAACCCTCTCAAGCTGCTCAACAGGGATAAACTCTGCATCATTTACTATCACTAACAAGCCTGTCTGTGACATCTTATGTTACGCTAACGTTAGCAGAGACGAGCTGTTCTGTCAGACCAGCCCGTCTTCATCAGAATAACAACCAGACAGGTTAGAGCAGCTTATTACAACCCATAAATACATTTCTTGTTAAGTTGAGTTCTCTAGTGGCCACAGTGATTATTACGGCAGCAAAGGAGGAAATCAGACAAAGTAGTATAAAACGTGACATCGTCTGTAGGGTCACACAAGCACAGGACTTTTACCCAAGAGACTGCTGTTCTTGTCTGATGTAAAATCAAAAGTCAATGTTGAAAAAAAGAGTTAATTACGTAATGCAAAGTATGTTTGTAACTGTAGTTAAAAAGCAGTTTTCTTGCCATCCCTAAGCAGACAGCGAGCATCAACGGAGGTCTGTTACGGCGGTCGCCGGTGTGCTTTACCGATCTTGTTGTTTTGGGAATGGCAATACTCCCATTCAGTCATTGGGGTATGAGGATGTGGATCTTTCTAGAAGAAACACCTGATCTGCAAAGTCCAAACAGTTAACACGCACCGCTGTAATGCATCATTGAGTCCAAATCAGTTTCAATCAGACATCACGCTATGGGGGCCAATCACACACACAAGCAATCAGACCGGCTGATCAGCAGTATTGCTGTTCAAGCCATTTACATTAAATTCATAAAACAACGCTATAAATATAGCATTAGCAGCATACAACTGTAATCTTACAATGAAAGTGTTTCATGTTTTGTTATAAGCGCTAATTGACACGACAGGTCAGTGAAACTTTCATATAGCCGAGGCTAAAAAAAGACATGATGTATGTAATTGCGCTGAGTTTCTATACTGTTGCTTGGTGCCTTAAAGAACAGCATGCTGCTGAGAGACTGCACCACCAGGAGAAACACTCTGCAAACATAGAGAGAGTGAAGAAGACTTGATGAGAGCTTATACTGCGTCCAAGCCAGCAGGTAGGCTAGCCTCAGAGCTAAGCTAACAGGGCAGTGATGGACAGTGCCCTCGAACACTGAAGATAAAAAAGTAGCAAGTGATAAAATAAAGGCAGAGAAATTAGCAGAATAGTTAATTAGACAAGTGAGACTAAAATACAAAAATCAAAGCAGCACAAAGAGTCGACAGCAGCTGCAAATCATCAAAAGTGCATCATGGGAAGCAGTGTCGGGGCCGTACAGCGGCGTCACGGCATCCCACGGATCACAAAAGCCTTTTCATCTTTCCAAGAAACAACAGACAACAACGCACAATTCATCACGAAGCTTCAAGGACAGGAAAAAAAACAAAAACCTACAACAGTGCTGACACGCAGAACTGAACGAGGTAAAAAATGACCTTCTCTTAGCTGGAATCAAAGCGCTACAAGAGGGACGTATTAGTATAAGAAGAGTAACAATCACTGAATTATTGATTTCCTCATTAGGACTTTTGTCAGGACCATTTAGCCACTTTATAAATGAGCTTTCATTAGGGTACTTGCAAGGTAGCCCAACTCACAGTTGATTTATAATGTGCAACATGGTCAATAGAAGAGGGATGTGAGCAGAGGGAGGGGGGAAGAGGCGGGAGGACGACGGGGGCCACGCTGAGAGGCTTTCCACAACAACACACCCCACAGTCTCATCGTCACCATCATCCGACTGTACGCTCTGTCGTCCCAACACATGAACACAGACGTAGGCAACTTTGCAAATAAACAAATGAAGGCGGCTGATTTGAGAAGCACATTCAAAGCTCGCGGTTGGTGAGTGATGGAGACACTGGAGCCAGAGAGAGTTCAGGTAATGTTTTGAACGCAAGTGACTCTGTTGGTGCTTTGTCGAGGCTGGATTTAATGCTTTTTGGGTCCGTTTGGGAACCTTGATGTCTGAAGTTGAAAAGCAAGTTTTAAAAATTACATGCAAAGTCAATGTAAAAGCACTCAGGTTGTCAAATACTGATGCTTTGGGCCAACCACAGACCAAAAGCGTCAGTGTTTGACGAGTTTGGAATGCTACTCAACAAAAAACTATCGTATAAATTGGACCTTCAACTCGAGAGAAAATGTTAAGTTGCATCTGACGCAAAATTGGATGATTGCAGGTGAAGTCAAACCGTAAAAACTGTACAAATGTTTTTAATTGGGTTGCTTTGTAAAGCTTCTTAAAGAGGAAATGCACCAATTTCACACATCATAGCCTCATCAAAGTTTTAACCACTGTGACAACACCCGCTGGTTTATGGTCTGCTGTTATGAAGTAGCCAAAAGCAAAAACCCTGTTCTGTCATCTATTTCACTTCAGACGGGACCATTGTTTAAAAAATGAACTTCATGCTGCATTCAAGAACACCTGAAACTAGTGATTGAGACCATAAACTCACAAGGAAACCAAGGTTTAAGGTAATAATTCAGGTGAGAAGTGTGGTCATTTTCTCATACGCTTACATACATTCAGAATTCCTTTTGAAACCAGTGGACTGCTGACCTTTAAAACTTAACTCTGTAGCCTGCTATCATTTCTGCTTGAGGCGAGCAGCTCGGAGCAACATTCGGTGCTAGCATAACACACTGACAAGAAGAAGAAGAAGAAGACTTCATAAATAATAAAGATAATTCTGGTTCTGCTGTGTTAGTTTTGATCATCCAATGATTATGAGTGGCCAAATCTGAGTCAACAATATCTGCGGTCAAATAGTCAAAAAACATAGCACTTTTTTTTCTAAACACTTGATGGAAAATTTAATGAGCCTTAACAACGTGCAAAGAGAATCCAGCTGCCCTTGCACAAGGCTGCATAAATATGCCACGGTGGATGTTATTGAAGTGGTCAGTCATGGTCACTTCACTGCTGCCACTCCTTTCCTTTCATAAAGGGTGGTGCAGTGTATCCTAAACTGAAGGAGATAAGAAAGGAAGCAGCATTTAGCATTTAGAGACTCCAAACAGCTCTCATCATGGCTGCCACTCACAGACTAGCAAGCTTCCTCAGCAGCAGCAGTGGATTCAGGGATCCAAGCTGCCAACTTCACATTAGAAAAAAAAAAGCTGTGTTAACCTGCCGACTCTGATTACATCTTACAGCACGGCTGCATCTTCTACAAAGTCACAACTTAAAGACAGACCTCTGGAGCGTCTGAGTTCTTACAGTACAGCAGGATCAAACTGCACTTGGGACGGCTGGGAGTGAAGACGACTAAGCGCCCTGGAGGAACAGATACAGTAAGAGATAACGTCTGACCATCCTGTCGATTCCCACCACTTAACCTAACAAGCGCACCATGGCAACAAATCACCTCATGTCCCCGTTCATTAGGTAATTAGGAGCATCTCATTGGCTTGATCGGATTGTCATTCGTTATCTGCAGACCGATGCTAAACAGCGGACTCCTCTGACAGACTGACTGTGAGGAGCGTCTTCAACAGTGGCCAGCTCGTCCCAGGATTAATAGGGAGTCCGTTTGAGTAAGATGATACTCTCAAGGTAGATTAGAAGGACTTGACTGAATGGTAAGTGCAATAAAAGTGAACATAAAGTGCCCATTTCCTTAAACTGTTGGCTGACTATAAGCTCCTGCATCCTTCCAGGGCATCATCGAAGCTCATTCATTATATTTCCTGTGGGAGAGATTTGTGTTTTCAGGGGGGATAAAAAAAACAAGAGGGAGAAACTGTTTGTAGCAGGTTTGTAATTCTCCGAGTAGCCGCAAAGCCTCTGCTGTGATTGTACCTGCAGTGTGTCGATGCAAAGTGTACAGCAATGATTACTTTAGCGGTGTGCATGTGAGATCAGCTGTAGTAGTCACAGCTGGCATACCGAAAGAAAAACAGCGGCTCGTGTTTCCAGAGCCGCTGAGGTGTCGTCGATTTGCACAAACAAATCGTGAAACAAAGCTGAAAGAAGAGGACGTACACAAACCGTGCGGCCGCGAGGGGAGAAAAGAAAACAACACCAGGCACTTTAGAAAAAAAAACATCTGACACCAAGAGAAATAATGTAAAAACCACACTGAGCAAATGAAGCTCAGGCAGCCTGAATCTGAACAACACACTCATGTTCATCAACCCCTCCTGTGGTTGGTCACCGTATTAAAGGGTGTCAGAGGCGATAAGCTTCATGTAGCGCTGCTGTCCGGAGGCCACGGCACCTTCAGATGCACTTTCTACCGGCCACACTGAACGAGAGGCACACAGCCATTGATTTTTGTTCCCCTCTGACACTTAATCTAACCCGCGATGATCTACGACCTTATTTTCACACTAATTTCTTCTTGATCAGAGGTGATAAATATCGCATTGACATAACCAACTCTTTGTGCATTGCATCAATGCACTGTTTTGTTTAACATGACACCGCCTGGAGCGCTTACGACTCCGACTGGCAGCTTGAGAAACGACCTGAGTCGCTTCGTCTTGCCTTCAGAGACGCAGCGAGCGCTTTGAAAAATGTATTTCTTTCTGTGGCACTGCACTGATTCATAGGTGAGCTTTGTTTTCTTTTTTTTAACCAGAACTACTGATGCTAGTATGAAATATCCAACATCTTGACAACAAAAACTGAACTGCTGATATGATCTAAAACTGATAAGCTTCACGCCTGTACCTTTATTTTCATTTTAATTTTGCAAATGGAATTTATTAGAGGCAGAAATAAAGTAACTTGTTGATTTAAGCTCAACCAGCTGAGCCAGACAACCACAGACTTTTATTGTATATATTGTTAGACTACTAAAAACCAAGTGGTCACCTCCAGGGTTGAAAAATGAAACAAACACGATAGTGCAAAAAAAAGCAGTTCCTCGAATGGCCACTTGAGGCCGGATCCAAAAGCGAGTCAATCCCATTAGACCACGTTTACAGCCTGGTACAAGGCTTTTCTCCAGTCTGTAATAACTGTAAGGAGACTAAATTAAATTATAGATGATTAAAAATGTATCATTCAGCTGTCACCTCTCAGCTCTCAGCCTTGTTTTGTTGTCCGTCACTTTTGGAGAATATAAAAAAAATGCTTGCTGTGCAGTTCATTGTGCTAACAGATCAGAAAGAACAGATGAAGGCCGGCCGACAGCTGCTACTGTGGAGCTCTGGAGGGGAGACTCATGGGCAGAGCCTGGATGTTCTGGAGGAATAAACACCCAGTCACCAGATTCTGCTCTGATCTGAAGCTACTGAACGTCAGGAGAAGATCACATAACATTTTAAAAGCAGGGGGTTTTATCTTCACTCTCGCTTCTTAACCTGTTTGCAGCAACGAGTCACGGAGGAGCATGTTGGACATGTTTTTTTAGTGAATTAATGTGCAAAGATGATGAAAGTAAAAAGAAAGACTCCAGAGAAAAACAGCAAGAACTGGACTCTCCAGTGAGCGCTAAGTTAGCTTATAACTAATGTACAGTTTTCTAGCTGTTTGGAGAGAAAACCATCGAGCTCCTGCAAGTAACTCAAATAAACACAAATGACACAGAATGAGCAATTAATCGAGGGCTAACTAAAGCTAGCTAGCTAAACACAGCTAACTTGCACCTTAGCTGGCTTTGTAGCCTCCAGTTTGGCTTCAGTAATCTCATCCTGCTCACGTCAGCTCCGCCCACGCTTCACCTCTTTGTCCATTGTTGGATTAGCCAGGAGTTAGGTGGAGTCAGACGCTGCCTAACAGGACGACAGCTGGAGACACCCGCATAAAGCTTCACAAACGTCTCTTCAGAAACCTGTGAATGTAGTCACAGTGGCTCAAACCAATGTTATCCCACTGCAGCTGGAGACGTTTCACTGTCGGACATGATCTCTTTCTTGTATTAATGTCTATATTTATTGACAGTCGACATGACATGAATCTCAGAGTAAGCCTTCGTTAGATATATGGTCTTAGTGGATCCATCCATATCCACTCACAGTCGAAGCCACTCTGCAGTCAACAGTCGACACAAAGATTCGAGATGCAAAAACGAGGACAAGCCGATGTGCTGCGTGCAGTAATTAAAAGAGTAAAGTACAGGCATAAATTATCTCTCACCACATCGATCATAAATGAGCCGCAAACACGTATTCAGATATCCTGAAAAACACAAACACTGCAGCAAACGTGTCTGGTGCTCCTGTTTTTATACTTCAACTCAAATACTGCGGTTTAACTCAGCTCACCGTGTTGGATGATCTTCCACTGACTGTGACGTGTGTTGTTAAAGTGTCGCTGATTAACAGCTGCTGTAAGTCATGTAGAAATTAAACGCTTGGTCTCATTTGTGACACTGTTCCTCATAGAACCACTGATTTCTGGGACCTGATATCAATGCAACTAAGCAATGCTGTTAATTAAAGATTTCGTATTGTTTATGAGACTTCAGGTGTTTATTATCTATGGTCCGACACCTCAGGCGACGACCTCAGTCAACAGGTACAAGTTTGATTTTAGTCGTTAGTGCAATCAAGTCATTCTAAGTTAGCTTTTAGAGAGCTCCCTAAAAAGAACCCAGTGGTTTTCAATTTTGGACCTTAAGGCGCGCTGGTATGACCAAGATCAATCCAAAAAAAGAAAGACTCGGGCAAGAATCAAAGAGCAGAAAACTAAACTATGCATGAACTAGGATCACAGACTAAAACAGACTTAAAGACACTGTGGAGGAAAGACTAATGAGGAACATGTGAAACTGATGAAGGCAATCAAAAAAAAAGAAGAGAAGGGAAAACAAAACATGACACACGAGGATAAAACCTCCAAAATAAAACAGGAAACTGCTCAACTAAACCCCAAAACCATGACAGATAGTTCAGGATATGTAAACTGTAGCTGAAAAATAAATGTTTAACTGATATTTACGTTCACTGTTAATGTTTATTTCTCTCAGGTTAACAATGTTAATAAGTTTGCACTGTCAGCTGACAAGCTGAGGACGTTTGTGTCATCAGCTGTGTTGAAGGAGGACGACGACGTCACGGCATCAAACCTAAACAATCCTGACATCAACTTTTTAAGCTGTATAATGTGCTTCAGCTAATTAGCTTTTAGGCTAATCCATGACTCTGCTGCAGTGGATGTTTGTTATTTTAAGTTAATCCACGACTTTTCTGCTGTGGTTGATTGTTTGGTAGCTGAGGTGCAACGCAAGAGAGTTACGTTTCTGTAAGAGTCTCTTCTGACTGTCCAGCAGTTAAATTCAATGTCTGAGAAGCTCTGAGGCGGTAAAAATGTTGACGCACTGATTTAAAATGACTTCAGGCAGTTTCTAACACCAGATTAAGCCTCTTAGGTAAAACACAGGTTGACGTATCTTCTTTGTGGTGGTTGTTGGGGCCAAACACAGCCTGAAGGAAAGACTGCAGACCAGATTAAATACTTCCAGCTCCCCCGAACATCATTTTTTTTAATGTACAGAGCATCTCTTTTAATGTGCCGCTCCAACTGAAACCAAACCAGTGGCTTTAAGGAGCAATTCACCCAACTGATGTAGCTTTAAAATATCAAGAAACCAAACATAAAATGGTTCCATCCAGCTTAATCCAAGTCTACAGAAGCCCTGAGATCACTCAGCAATTTGAAAAAAAAAAGACAATATCTACACCCTCAACACGCGGTCAAGCTCGTGCACCCACTTCCGACAATTTGAGCTGCACAGCTAGTGAAAGCTACAACTTAAATAAAGGTGTCTGAAGCCATTTATGTTTTTTTTCTCATCCCAGTTTAGCTGTTTAGCAAAACGCTGCAACACAGTTTTGCTGTGAAGCTCCAGAAATATTTTGCGGATTACAAAACTTCTCCATCAACATGGGGGTGAGTGGATAATGACTGAATTTTCATTGCTTGAGGGGTACTGGTCCTTTAAGTCTTCTAGTTATTTGATTGGCTTAATGCAAACAATTTCCAGGATACAATCAGCGAGGTTAATACATGAGACCAAAGAAACAAAAAGCAGAAAAGTCACAATGATCAGTAAAAATAATGTGAATCTTCAGTTTGTTAATCATCAATGCAAACTTGTAAATTAATGACATAATTTTGTCACAACACTTGAGTTGTGTGTTTGTGTTCTGTGTTTGTGTTCTGTGTGTGTGTGTGTGTGTGTGTGTGTGTGTGTGTGTGTGTGTGTGCTCCCACTGAGCTGGGGACAGGGCCACAGGTGAGATCCCTCTAAATTACACACAAGTGGTCATTAATTATAGATGACACTTTGGTCACATAAACGATTTCATCCTCAAATGAGGTCCGAGGGCGGCCGCTGCTGAGGTCCACCGTGTGTGTGTGTGTGTGCATGTGTGTGTGTAAATCAGTGTGTGTGCATGTGTAAATTAGAGCGCCATCACCTGTGGCCCTATTCCCAGCTCAGCGGGGACACACACGCACGCGCACACGTTCATGCGTACACACACACCAGCACGGGTGTGTTTGGTGAATCCGGCGGCCCCATCCAGCACATCGCGGCGCTTTGATGAACATACTCATTATGCTAAAGAGTGCGCCATGCCCGGGCTTCCCTGCGCCTTCAGGAAAGGTTAACTCGGGATGGTTACACAGCACAGCGAGAGCCTGTGGGCGCACGGGGGCAGAGCGGCTCTGGAGGAGCGCGCTGACGGTGTTAGATGTCTCAGGACCAAAAATAGATCTGGGTATGCAGAGCAAATATCATGGGAACATCAAGGCGCCATCACTGATGCCACGGGATAAACAAACATGGCAGGTGAAGCCACCGCGGCTTTCGCGCTGCAGTTTCAAAGGTCCCGAATCAGATGTTTCCCCCTCACAGATCTCATGTTGTCTGACGGTGCAAAAAAAAACACTGCATGGAGGTCAAGTTTTTAAAATATGATCTGGGCAACGTGGAAAAAATACCACAAAACTGGATCCTGAGAGTGAAATAGTGTAAATGTTATTAATGCTTTCTTACGCATGTACTTTAAATTAGCTTACTTTGATTAGCATCAGAAACCTGAAACGCGTTAGCATACAGTTATTGTTTTAAACAACTTAACGAACACCAAGAACTGTTCTTAACACAGAAAATAAGAGAATCCAGGCAGATACAAAACACCACCACACACTTCTAGTGCGTCATACGCGATGACTAAGAGGGTTTATTTTTATATTATAGTCTGTAATTGTTAATCCGGACAAATGAAGGGATTAAGTAAATAAAGTAAGAATGAAGATTTGTTTTCACGACACCACCAG
>CAEMYA010000386.1:374649-411769 GCA_903131615.1 Diplodus sargus | reverse complement strand
CCACTAATTAGCTCATGGCTCAGTTAGCCGTTAGCCGAGAGTTTGTCTGTACCAGGACTTCATCACAGGAGGAGTCAGAAGGATTTGGCCGCCTGACAGTGAAAACGTCTGGACACCGGACTGGTAAAGAAACACTGAGGTCAGTCTGACAACAGGTGATACAGGACAGAGGCGATTTACAGCAGCTCTGACCGAGACTACGACTACAGGGACAAGAAAAACACAGCAGGTGGAGATCGGAGAGGCGTTCAGAGCTGGAATATTTTCACATCTTACTTTGTGAACTGAGGATTTATTTCAACCAAACCAGAGATGACAAAACAAACACTGTGTTGGTGAGTTTTATCTTGTTTCTGTTGAGTTTGAATGGAGTGTGTTTAATGATGAGGTTTCTCCAGGTGTCAGGCTGTTATCCTGCTGATGTTGTGTCACCTGAACCTGGAATTACACTTCTGCTCGAGCCTGAACATGTATTTAAAAAACAAAGCTTGAAAACCTGAGTATGAAGGGATCTTGTCAGTCACACAGTCTATAAATGGATTCCTGACTGGGCCGACCAAACACATGCCGGGGAGGAGGGCCACAGACTTTGCACAAGGAGGTGCAAAGTGACCACAGCAGACACAAAATGACCAGATGATTACGCAATATGTCCTCAAAGAAACACAAAACTAGAGGAAGATGCAGAATAACCATGACGTCTGTTTGTCGTGCTCCTAGCCGGTGGTGCAGGGCAGCAAACACAACATATATTGTGGACTAAACATCCACCCAAATATTAAAATACCTTCAAAATGTTTCCTCAAAAACTGCTGTGTTACAACAATCAATTTCCCCCCAGCAGACAGTGTGTCCGGTGACTCACGATGCATCCATGACACCATCAACACGTGTAGGAAACACGGTCCTCACTAACAACAAACCCCGACTGGGAAACACAAATCAGCCTGAGCAGACGGATCACACACTCGTTGGGCCTTCACACAGTTCCGCTGCAGCCCCGACATCCAGCAACATCCACCGTAACTCCTTAAAGAAGTGTTATAATCTGCCTGAGAGTAGGAATAGGGATGTAGTAGATGTAGTGCCAAAAAGAAAGGCTGTTTAACTGTAATCTAAGGTGCCAAAAAGGCTCTGAACATAGCGACATGTATATTTTAAGGTGAATAAAATAGATTTTGCTGCTGGTCCAGTTTCAGATGTGCACGGTCATCTACTGCAGGTATCACACTGACTAGTACCTCATACAAGCCCACATTAAAATACCCGAACTATTCCTTAAATGCATGACTATTAATCCCTCCTGGTCACACTGAGACATTATTGCTTTATTTATCTTCCCTCAATGCAGCAAATGAGGTGAAAACTTGTCACATATGCAGAGATTAGAGACTATTTAGGCGTAAAAATAGTTTTTTTTCTGAAAGCATCGCACTTTATATGCTGAAGAGAAATGCTGGCCTTTATTACACTTGGGTTTAATGCTGGATTTATAATTAAACATCCATACTTCTTAAATTAGCTTTCAAGCTCCGACTCCTCTCCCTTGTTTAATAAACTTTCTCTATCATAAGTCGTTTTTGCACATTCTCAAATAGTGTTTTCAAACTGCTATTCAAGGAAAGTTGACTTGAAGCTCTGACCCTCAACAACTGCACTGAATCCACATTAAAAACATGCTCATAACAAAAAGATGAAGACATGTGTGTTTACGTGTCTTTTTCGACATTTACACTGGGAAATGAATGCGGATGAAACATTGGGATGAATGTTTAGAGATTTATTCCACAGTGGAACCGCTTCCCCCCCCCGTACACATCACCATATGTTGAGCACTGCAGACAGATTACAGCCACTGTTCTCCTCTATCACAATGTTAACAAGACCTGTCCTCTAATATCCTCTAACATCGTCATTAGGGGGCCCGAGCTGGAGGTGTTATTCAACTAACATTTGTGAGGCCATGCATCACTTACGTCCCGAACGAACCTCACAACACCGAGTGGCTCCCTCCTCTACCACCTGCAAATGTCAATTACCATATTTCCCCCCTGACATTTATCAGTAATGGCTAACATGAGCTACGTGAAATAAGTGTCATTATGGTGGAGATGGACGGGAGGAGCGGGGGAGGGGGGGCGCTGACGGCTGGCCGACGCCGCGCAGACACACGACGAGGCTTGTTTATAAATCAGAGGCGGTTCAGGTTTAAGCACATCTCAATAAAGGCCTAACGACGACGTGGTTCACAACAAATAAATTGACTGATTATGCTGTTGCTGCGGCCGCCGTGTATTGTTTTTGTTTTTTATTCGACCTTTAATAACAGAACCAAGAATTACACACGGGAGGGATTTTTAACAGCGCGGCTGTGGCTCCCGCCTCTGCTGTGTTTGGGTTTGTATTCGGGTTTTTAAGCTGTTTACTGGCACCTTTTCTGTTCTGTGACTGAGACTCTTTGTCACCACCAGCAAATTTAACTTCGGTGTGGAAGAGATTTGTAAAGGTGCCATTCGAGCTGCATCGCTCTCGTCACTCACTGTTCTGCGTGATACCAGCCTGCGTTTAAACAAAGACACTCGCCCGTTTTAACATGTTTTAACAAAAGCTGTCCGCCGTCCGACTCACCACTCCGATGGAGAAGTAGTTGTTGACGATGCTGTAAGGCACCGGGTCCCCTCGCTCGTCCTTATCTGTGGGTGTGACGTCGATCTTCCAGCGATCCAGCATCAGCTCAGAACTGTTCTCGATGTCCCGCATTATCTTCAGGAGGCTCTCGCCCTCGTAGCCTCGGGAGGAGAAAAAAAAACAAACATGAGATGCGTTGAAGTGGTTGTAGAACAGCTTGTGATACTTGAACGATGATCAACATGTGAGAGCAAACTGCCTCTGACTTCTGGGTTTATTGATTCACTGCTTGTTAAATATCAGACTCATGTTGATTATTTACTTCCACTGATGCACGACTGACGACTGATTCTGTGTTTTGCTCTGATCGCAGAAGGATCTGTCCTGTCACTACTCAGGTGCTCAGCTGTTTCACAGGACAGTTTAATGATGCGAACAACATATTTGGACATTTTCTACCCCGACGAGACACAATTATAACGTGAAATATTTGTAATAACGGATGGTTACATAAATATTGGCTTTAAAAAACTGATCTGTAAAAATGTGCAACATATATTTTCAGTTTTGGTCTCAAACCAAAAGTGAGGAGGTTTCTCTCTTTATCACTGAATATCTTCAGCTTTGTGTCGGATAAAAGTCGCCATGGACGGTGAGAAACTGCAGAAATCACTATTTTCGGACATTTTATGGACATGAATTCATTTTGTTGAAGGTAAAGTTTCATTGATTTAACCCTGCAGATCATAGCTAGATCAAAAGCTAAAGTTTCTGTCCTCCGCATCATCATGTTGTCCGTTTGTGGCGACGTCATTGCGTTCCAGAATAATTTTTAGACTTCTATCAGTAATTCTGGTTCATTGGCACTTTATCTTAGATTGTACAGATTTAAGACGGGTAAAAAATTTGAAGACTTTCATCACAATAAGCAGAAATACCAAAGTAAATGTAGTAACTGACGGCCCAGTCATCGATAATGTAGCTAATTGTTAAGTCTATTATTACTCCTTGAGCTTCCGTATTTCTTCTAATCATGCTGATCACACTGGGTTATATCACAGTATATTTATACATTTAACCATGTACGTAACGAGGTGAAGCGAGGCCATGCGTTCCACTGCAATGTGTCTATTTTCTGTCAGTACCTCCTCCCCATCGCAGACAGCGTGCCAGGTCGTTGCCCGTGCCAAGAGGAAGTATGCACACGGGGGGGTTCCTGTCCAGGTTGGCCTTATCTGGAGCAGCGGGGACAAATATCACAACACGGCGCAGAACAAGGAAACAAAACTCACCGCAGAAAGAAAAACTTGCAAAGAAAAAGCATCAAATCCATTTTGCAGCCCTGCTTGTAAAACTACAAGTCAATATGACTGCTGAGTTGTGCAGTCTATTTCAAGAGACACATTTTGCCTGACAGTTATTACCTCTCTTTGTTTTGATTGATAAAAAATTGAGGCAATTTTTGAGAGCCAGAACAAGTAACACGTCTCGGAGAGCAAATAGAGGCCAGGTGATTCTTTTTTTTTTCTTCCAATGATGACCAGTATGTTGTTTTTCCAACTCACTCACGTAATCATCCCATTTTACCACCCCTGAATACGCAGACTCGGATATAATTAAAGTGTTTACAGTGTATACAAACCATAAAATACACCTTTCACCATCTCAGGCAGAACAACAGGAGTGGTGCCGCCTTGAAAACTAATAAAAAACAAATGCAATTCTGCCAAAAAAAGAAATAAAGTATTTAAGTTTTACTCTGTCGTACGTGGTCAGACGTGAGCGAGTGAATAAACCGGAGCAGCAGGAGGTTTCAGAGGGTGGAATAATTGATTCTATGGAAGTTGAACAGGGACAAACTTCCCTGATCATGTCAGATATTGTAGAAATGTACAGTGTGCTGTGTACCTATGAAGTCCAGGATCCAGCCCACCGTGCCGTCGCCTCCGCAAGCCAGAACTCTGAAATCAGGAACGTCTCTGAAGAAGTTGAGCCTGTCGAGAACAAACACAGTCGGCTCTGCTCGTCAGAACTCACATTGTATTTCATTGTTTATTAGATATTTAAAGGCGGTTAATCTTCATACAAATACTTAACACTTGTTTTTAAATGCTCAGCTGCGTTTTGAGGTACTTGTACTTCACTTGAGTGTTTCAGTTTTCTGTTTTTTAATACTTCTACTGCATTTCAGAGGGAAATATTCTACTTTATACTTCACTAATTTACTTTCAATTTGAAGAGTAAACTTTAAAAAAACATTTGCTAATCTTATAAAAGTCCATGCGATGAACTGTTTTAAATATTTTAATTTAAATCTAAGTTATTCAAGGCTTAGAGAGGTAACAAATAAATACCACAGCAGCGAGCATTAATTGATAAGTCGTCTATTCACTATTTTGGTAATTAATTAATCGCTTTGCGTCTGATTTCAGCTCCCTGACTGTGAATATTTTCTGGTTTCTTTCCTCCAGTCAGACATTTGAGGACGTTTGATTCAATTAGGATTATTTTCTAAACTCTCTTGAAGTGTTAAAAAAGTAAAAAATAAAGTGTTTTTTTTTGTATATTTTCTGATTTCTTCACTCCTCTAAGATCTAAATTGAATATGCGAGACATTTGAGGACGTCTCTGGGAAATGCTGCGACATTTTTCACAGTTTTCTGACATTCTTAAAAGACGATTAATCAGGAAAAATAATCTACAGATTAATCAACAATGAGAATGTTCTTCCCCGTCATGCTGAAGAGTTCCTGCTTCCCTTTCGCGTCTCATGTCGTCTCATGTCACATCTTATTTCATTTCGCTTTTGAAAAATGACTTTAAAACGAGAGCTTGTTTGCTCTTCAGAGAGATGAAGGGTAGCTGAGACATGTGCTGTGATCATGAGAAGCATATTTTTGAGCTCCCCCCCTCTAATCCCACAAAATAACACATGTCGCATTGACAATTACTCATTCAGCGAGCTAGCCTGCCTGTTCGAGGGCTAATTGGATCATGACAGGCAATGTTCAGTCCAACTTCTTCCGTTCCTTCACAATAACAAAGCCCTAACTGAATGAACCAGCCTCCGAGCCTCGTATGGCGGGTAAATGATTCGCTCAATTACTCTCCAACTGGGACCGCAAACCATATTAGACGCAAAACAGACGGCCGCAAACATGAAAGGCAACTTTGGGGATATTTAAATACCAAGAAACAAACACTTCATTTGCCGTGATTGCATTAACGAGGCAGCTAATTGACAGCAGTGCGCGCTGCTGCCTCGGCCTGCAGTGTCCGACGGTGACCGCTCACCCCGCTAATGTGTGCGGCGGTGCGCACACTTGACGAAATATTAACAAGGTTACGGCGGGTCGAGGTCATCTGGGAAGAAGTCAGCTGGGAGGAGCTCTGGGTGCAGCAGAGGGGATGCAGGTGAAGCTGGAGGCCACGTGCAGGAACATCAATAGAATAAAAAAAGAACAGCGGACACAAGGTCAGACCCCCCAAAAAACTTCTGGAGCTGCGTCTGCACAATCTGTGAGCACGCGCAGCCCAAACCTGCGTGTGCCGCTGTGTATTTATTTTTTATAAGCCTCCAAAGATTCTGTTTTCAGGTCTAATCAAAGCCAAACAAGGTGGCGGCACGGCGGCGAGGCATTCCTGTATGTTCCAACGGCAAAGTGAAGGAGCCTCGTGCATGTAAATGATCCATTCATCGTCTTAATCACAGGTGTGAACCATAGGAGACCCGCCGCCGGCCGCACCTGCAGCCGGCGGTGAGCCCCTCGTCTGTATGCGTGATCACATGTGGTATGGCGACAGCGTCGCCCCCGTTCTCTATCTGCCAGTCATCGGTGTCGCCGCGCCGCCGCTCACATATGCATACGGAGCCGCCGCTCGTCTGAGGCTACAGCATGATGCCGTCGTCTCCAGGATTCGTTATGTGTGAACTCACCTCATTTGTGTCTGAGCTGCGTGAGGGAAGCGAGTGAAGGCTCTAATACTAAAGACCCGTCCTGCATGTGATGGCGGCTATTATAGGAGAGCAACAACAGCCTGTTTGTAAACAGAAGATCATTAGACAACACGGTGTCTGTCTGTCTGTCTGTCTGTCTGTCTGTCTGTCTGTCTTTCTTTGTTTCTTTCTTTCTGTCTGTTTTTCTTTCTTTCTTTCTTGCTTTCCTTCGATTTTAACAACAATCAACATCATAATTAAGTATCAAACTGTCTAAAAAGGCTGTAAAGTGGAACTTAATGTGAGTCAGATCACATTTTCAATCAAAATATCCAGTTTTTTAAGACTCATTCATCATTTTTAAAGAAAGAAATTCTTCCCTGCTGCATACAAATGTAACAATTACGTAAAAGTTTTGGATCTTTTTGCAGGCAGTGCATTTGTTGTTCTTTTGATATAATTTGAATATAGATGAATGTATCTTATATGAAAAATGATAAACATGAATATACATTTTTATTTAAGTTTTGATCCCTGCGTGTAAGTTTAAGTTATTCACAGTGAGCAGTAATGTCTCATACTAAGTCTGAGTTAATACGTGCATAATAAAGGAGTCATTAGTTCTCATTAACGATTTCTTAAGTATTTACAAACTGTCAACAAATTCCTACTGAGCTTATAAATATCTCATAATCCAACAATAAAGTGTTTAATGTGCTGTTGTAATGATTTATATGGTCGTATTAATGTTAATTTACATCCTTTAGGGACTTTTAACAGGCTCATATCTTAACTAATGATTGTAAAAAGGACCTTAATGTTTAGAGTTAACATTGATTTGACATCTGCTGTATTTTCACCTCTACCACAAAATGTGTTTTACACAGACTGACTGCTGAAGCGTTTTTTTCACCATCACTTGAAATGGAATCACAATATAAATATCAAGATGACGGAAACAAGACGAGTGAAGTTTTGTAGTTTAAATGTCAATCTGGGCTCCTGACGATTGTTTTATGACAACAGTGAACACGTGGACCAGCTCACCCCGGCATGGGTCCGTTCTTGGCCAGGTTGTAAACTTGTCTCGGGTTCAGAAGATACTGGAACTTTCTGTAAATCCTACAGGAGCGAATACAAAGAGAGGAAACATCAGAAACATCGAGACAACGAACAGAACATTTGACTCAAGCATCTCAGATCAACGTTGGCATTTTACGTTTCTGCAAACCGCGGTTGTGTGATGATGCGTCGTATCACGTTCACATTACACGTACTGTTAACGAGCTGACTGTCGAGAAGAGGTGAGAAGCAACAAACTTACTGTTGTTCACAAGTAGATTTGTCAGTTATCTGTACTTGTCTGACATCTCAACAGGAATATCTGAACTTCCTCTTCCTTACAGTTTCAAAACAGGCTCGTTACTTTAGTTTGAATGGATTTAAGGGGAATTATGGATTCATTTAAATCTGTGTCACTGCATGCTGCCTTCCCGGCATCACAGGCGTCGGTGCACATCATGCACGGCGGACGTAACGAGACGGAACAATGTAAATAGACGTAACAAGACGGGTGTCAGGCTCGGGTCGGATGTCTTTGCACAGAAACGTCCTCCAGAGAGACACTTTTCACTCCGATACTGAGTACATTTCAAAGTCTGTACGTTCTTACTTATACCTGATTTTAGAAGCTTAATCAGTATTTCTACTTCTGCCTTTTTTTACACAAGTATCTTTACTTCTGCTTGAGTAATGAATGTGTCCTTTGTGTATTCTGCTGTCGAACCAGAGACGACTGTCACACGCTCACAGATCAGATGAGGACACAATTTCCACTTGTATTTGTGTCTACATCATCTTTTTCTAACCCAAACCAACTGTTTTTTTGCGTCCACACCTACCCAGATCCTGAGCACAGCTTTGTCACAACATCAAATTTAAACTTAAAATTATAGCAACTCGAAGAAAATAGAAATGTAAAGAAAATGTCAAGTTTAAACGTGTCCGTAGTTTGCAGAAACACTTCTGAGGCCGTTAAAGGTGAACTGAGCGCTGACGTCCAATCAGAGCGTGACGAGGCAGCGGACTGGGCAGCGGGGTGGGACATACCCAAAGTCCCCTTGAGGAGAAAACCATTAGAAAGACTAATTCATTTTAATTCCAATTTCATTATATCAACTGGCTGAAGTCATATTTTGATCTCATAATTTAAACAAATGAGGGGCCGGCGTAATAAGGAGTGAATGAATATGTTTCAGTAATAACCCAATTAGCCCTGGGTTAAAGAAAGGGGGACCAGCCAGGGACGTGACAGCCAGCGGGGGAGGTGTCTGTGTGGAGGAGACGGTGTGCGAGCAGGAGGGGTGGCGGTGTGATGTGACGGGCGAAGGTGGCGGCGGCGGCCGGCGTTTTAATGTTAACGTTACCGTGTTTTTATTTGACTAAGTAAGCCCAAAGCTCTCGGCAGCCAGAGGCCACGCCGCCGCCTTCCCCCCTCTGCGGCTGGAGGAGCGGCGGCGGCTTCAGAGGCCTCTTGTAGCATGTTGAGACAGATTGTGTACTTACCTCTCTCCCTGCTTCCCCCCGCTCTTCGGATTGACAAACACTAGCAGAGGATGAGTGCCCTCTATTGTTGTGATCTGAATGGGAGATGTCAAAACAAACCGTCGGTGTTTGGAGACCGCAGGATGCTTCACAGGAATTCACTTTCAAGCCCATATCCCTCAGACACCGTATGGACTCGATATACAGCAACTTCCAAGTCGTGCCCGTCATCATCTGCTTCATTTTTACAGTTTCGCTGCAGAGGTGCACAAGTGGCACAAGCTTCCCTGCGGAGAAGTGCGGAGCGCTCGCCAGCACTTTACCTGAGTCCAAATCTAATCTCGTGTTAATTATAATATCTAATTATAAAGGAGAGCAGTGATGAAGTCACAAAAAAATCTTCTTTTAAGGCAAAATAAATCACGTAAATGTTCCCTTTAAGTTCATTTTTTTGGGCCAAATGATGTACTGTGGTAAGTTCACCGGGCGAGGCTGCAGATATTAAACACATCTCACCAAACGACCAGAACCAGCACCGTGTTCGTCCCGACTGAAGTCAAAAACACGAGTCAGCTGTAACATCTCAAAACACATTTATGAGTTTTACAACACGTCGGATTTGTTTCTTCTGTGTGTGTTTTCAGATTTCAACCTGTTTGTGACATAAACTTTTTGTTTCGCTTGCACAAATTGCACTCAACGTGTAACCCTCTAGTTTTTGCAATATCCTCTGGAATAAACGGCTGTTTTTGTCTCTGCTACCTCTGGATTTCTTTCCCTCCTGCCACCTGATACTTCCCGACAACTGGGATTTTCTTGAGTCATCTTAAATTTGGATGTTTTTTTAATAGAATATGTTGGCAAAAAAGAAAATGTGCAATCATTCAACAGAAGTCACTGCACATTTGCTCTGATATTACAGGTTTTCTGTGTTCTGGTGCAGGCCCGGTTCCAATCAGCCATGAACATACAGTACAGCACAGTAAGACAAACCATCTGTCTCTCCGCCGATCGATACCCTCAACCTGATAACTCATGACTCACAATTCAGCCGTAACAGTTATTTGTCACCACTTCCTAATTGGCAGGGCAGTTCGTCTCGTGTGGGACGTGGGAGAGGATTTTCTCGGAGCGGTGGTGAAACTGTGGACGGAGCGACAGAACCTGCCGTGCCGGAGGCCGAAACACGCCACACAAACAAGCTCTGATCCAGCGGGCCTCAGTTTGAGCCGGTTAGCCTGCGACGACTCGCCCCGTGCTCTCCCTGACACAGATGAAGCGCTTAACTCCCCCTGTCTGCTAACCCAGCAGGCCGAGGGTGAATTAATGAGCTCCCTGTCCAGTCCGGAGTGATCCATTACTTCCTGTAATTATAAATAATAATCTTGATTATTATGCTGGCGAGAGGCAGAGATGGATGTGCCTGGGATATGATTCATCATATTTCTCTCTGAGCCTCGCACAGACGAGCAGTCGCCACAGACAGCGGCAGGTTTCCATCGCCGGCGTGCTGGCTGACAGATATTAGAGAGGGCCGGGCTCTGCTGCTGTATGATACTGATTACCAGCAGGGCCTGAGGAGCCCGGTCATATGTCCCGAGACCGACTGCAGAGGCTCATTTACAAACAATGTGAACGGGGCTGATGTGTGGATATTCTCCTGAGATAACTGCTGTGGCTGCTGGTTTACAGACACAGCGACAGACCTGGAACAGACTCGACCTGTAGAGGACAGATCAGCTCTGTTTCTGCTGTTAATCACTTTCAACATCATCTGTTTCCTGTTTTAGATCATTTAACACGTCACCGCCTCAGATCTGACAGGCAGATGAAGTATTTTAGTCCAAGTATGAAGCAAAAATCTGTTTTTTTTTAACGACAACGCTGTAAAACAAACTCCTGGGTGAGTCATTTAAAGGTGCATTATGTAGTTTCTAGTGAAGACATTTCAATCAAAAGCAAATGAGCTTCATTCATCTTTCTATAGCTAAACAAACTAAACAAACAAACTCTCTTTGTTTTCATGACTGAATAAACAAACTGACCTTAAAACAACAACACGGTTTCAAACTGTTTTACTTTGTTTACATGTGGTGGACCCTGCCACCCTTCTATCTATCTAGTATTCTGGGGACCTTATTTTCCTCTGAGAGCAGTTTGTTTATTCAGTTGTGGAAAAGATAAATATTACTGAGTTTATATTATCGCCTCAGTCATATTTTAAATATTTAAATGCTGAGTTTGTATTTCTTCTCCAAAACTACAAAGTGCCCTTTTAAAAAAGATTTTAAAACCCGGCCTGTAAACAGTAAACTGGCATTGTTATACTCTCTTTATATCTTTTGTTATTCAAAATGATTGTATACATTGATGAGAGAAGTAATCAGAACTTTTATATATATAAATAAACATAAAGTAGCAAAAGAACTCGCTGCAGAATCGTCTGTTTCAGAATATTATCATATTATTACATTACAAACATGATTATTAGCCTGGCTGATTATCAGGGTCGATATGCAGCATGTTTCCAATCAACAATATTTGTGTTTTTTTTGGTCTCTGATTGCCAATAAAATAAATTAGTTTAAAAATATCAAACTCTGTCTCTGACGGAGCTTCCTGTCTGTTTGTTGTCGCTCTGCCCGCCCACAACACCGTCTGATTGGTTACAAGACACGAGTTTTAGTCAATCAACACCGAATAATGTTAATCTGCAAAGTGAATGGTTGTTAAGTTATCAAATAAATGTGTTTAGTATGAAAAAGTACCTCAAAATTGTTTTAAATTGTTCTAAATTTTGATATTAAGATTTTTATGTAAATCAGTTCCAAATCTCTGTCGTCCGTCGCCTCGTTCAACAATAATCATCATCAAACACATCAGTCGACCCCTAATTAAAAATATTGATGTCTTAATGTGTTAATCACTTAATTACTGCTGGTGGCTCGTGAATTTCCCCTGAGATCAATAAAGTCTCAACCTGTAATAATACATCATTATTTATCTGTTTGTGTTAAATCATATTTTTCATTCTCAATCCAAATCTGCAAAGTGCCTCGTTATCAAAGCTGCTTTGTAAATGAATTGGAGGATAAAAGTTTAAATATTTGCTTCTAAATAGTGAAACTATCTCAGTTTCCACCGCTGGTTGTGTTTTACATGTTTTGTAAAAGATACTAAAAGGTTTAATTGCTGCATCGTCATCGTGACGGACAAACACGCCCGTCAAAGAACAACAAGTGTCTAAAATCATGATGTAAAGATCCCGACAGATTCAGACCATCATGTTATCATCCCTTTTAAATCCTTCTTGTCTCACCAGATGAAGCTGTTTTATCACTTTGCTCAAAGCCTTTGTCACTTTCACCTCCCAAATTGGCTTCGTTTGCTTGTTTCAGTGTGTTAGCTGCCAATCGAGTCACACAACAACACAACTAACACTCGAGGATCAACGCTGACATCGCAGACTGATTACAAACTGTCTGTACCTTGTAGCCGCTTAGAACCCAAACTATATTTAAAAAAGAACCCTTTAATCACTTTAGCTTTGGATTTCAGAACGTGAGTGTATTTAATGAAAACGTTTTGTGATATATCTCCATGTTGTGTACTGATTTTGACAATAATAGCGTTTGAAGCTCTGCTAGTTCTCACCACAGTCTGTGTGTAAAACCAGTCATTGATAACGATGAGATGAAATGTGGTCGACCTTTAGTCGACTCACCTGCAGTCCTTGGCCGTCCACCGTGACCGAGTTGGCTCTCTGCATCTTCCCTCGGCCCGACTGGCTCGACCGCGAGTCTTTCCTCAGCGTCGACTGCCTTTCCTGGGGTCAAAGGTCAAACAGCAAGAGTGTTGGAGGATCCAGAAAATGAGGTTTCAGACCCAAATAAGGAAATTTAAGCTATCAGAAAAATATGACTTTGACTCTCACAAAGTGATTCATCAGACAAATTTAATTGAAAGTCAACGTACTAAAATATATTCACAGATTTTTTGAAAACACACAAGCCTGTATTTGCATCTAAACTTTACATGATTCACGCTTTTTTGTAGAGTTTCTCTGTTGTCTTGGCCTTTTTTTTCCTGCTGTTTGTGTTTTATTTATAATTATTGTCAGGGCAGTGGCAAATGTTGAGAGCACTGAGGTCTTCACTTTGGTATTTTAAAAAAAATGACCTTTAAATCAACAAAAACACACAAATAAATACATTATTCAGTGTTTTTCCAACCAAATGAATAAATGAAAATAAATCACTTCTGTTTTATTTGGCCGTAATTCCCCCAATCAATCCAGAAAGTTACTTGCAAATTATTATTTAATCTGGTGCTGATTATTTTAATTAATCTACTTCAAATCATTGTTTTTCTACTACTGGATGTCGATTTTCAGAGGAATTTACCTGTTTCGCTTGAATAAAAAATACATATTTCTGACCTGCTATAACCCAGTAAATCTGAAGAAGACTTTGCCTCGAAACGTTGCAAGTGAATGTGCCAAAAAAAGGCATCTAAGGGAGCTACAGAGTGAAAAACTGGCTGTGACAGGTTTTCATGCTGCCTTTTTGTCTGTTGTTAACAAAAAAAACAGAATTAACCTTTACGATACCAGACAACCTGTATTACAGAAGTCAAGATGAGAACAAGAGAGCGGGTAATCTATGTTTTAGAGATACTTAATGAGCAATTTTTAGGTGCAGTCTTTTCCCCCCTGAAATTGACTTTTTCCCATTCTGGAAATAATTTGCCACAGAAAAACAAAGATTTGCCATTTCAGAGCTCGCTGGGAGAACACAGGCTGATGATTACATCCTCAGATAACACCGCGTCGACCTCGCTCAGCCACGGGGCCCGGGGCCGACCGGCGGGGAGGTCTTACCAGGATGATGGGGCAGATTGAGTTGGGCGGCAGGATGTGATCCTTCAGGGGTCCGCAGTCACACTCGGGCTTCACGTGGGAGGCGCACTTGTTATGGAGCTGGAGGAGGAGGAGGTGGCGGTCGTTATCGACAGCTACATTTGTATCACAAACAGTCGCATATTACAAGTGCACATTGCATTTGCATCACGGGTGTCGTTGCCTCTGTTTTTACTTTCTATTAACTTGCAACCACAAACAAGTGTTTCCTGGGTGTAAATTGGTGGAATGACTTGCGAGGTATCAGAGGTGCTAGAACGAAAACCCTAAAATACAAGAAGCAGTGGGAATATAATGAGGAGGTGGCTGCCTCTCCTCGGGTGGCGGCTTACCGTGATTTGACACCACACACAGTGGAGCCCAGTCAGGCCCTGGTAACACTTAACGGTTTTGTGACACTTGTCACACTTGGTGGGGCAGTTCCCTTCCACCCAGAAATGATGCATTACCTGCGGAGAGACGGAGAGGCGGCGTACAGGGGGGGGAAGAAAGAAGTGATGAAAGAAACGTGGTGCAGAAAAAAACAAGATGTATACAAAGGCACAAGTGACACGACAATTAAAGAACGGGAAAGAAAACAAGAGGAGGAAAAGAAACAGACAAAGGCAAAACAAACGATGCCGTCTGTGTCTTTAAACCACCTCATTCTGGTAATTAGCAATGCTTAGTAGCAGACTGAGTTGTTTTAATTCCATTAGAAGAAGAGAAGCCCTCATCCTAAGCTCCGCGGAGCATCGCTGATCCAAGCGTGCCGCCTGGTAAACACTCCAATTGGACGCACCTCAGTGTTTTTCTTGGACTTGACGTAGGTTTTGATGCACGACGGCGGAGCGCGGGCCACGCAGCGCTCGTGGACGGTGTACTTGCAGACTGGGGGAGAAAGAAAAACACAATTTAGGACTTTCAACGAGGAAAAGGTTGAACACAGAGAGGAAGAAAAAAACAAGACTTTCACGCAGTTGTGGGTGAGACACACGAGGGTTTGAATTACGCGTCTGTGAGCGCTGGATGGAAGGTGTCTGGTGCCAATACGAGGGTGAGAGTCTGGTGCAAAACATCCATCAGGGAGAAACACAAGCTATTTTTATAGAAAAAACATAGAATACAGTTTTTTTTCTTTTAGGCTGCTGTGGAGCCACTTGGTTCTCTTCTTTCTCATTATTTTCCGTTTTCAGAATCAGGGATCAGATGTGCTCACAGTTTCCTTTGCTGTCAGAGAGGAGAGTGAAACAAACTGAGCTGTTTCTGGAGTATTGATTGTGCAAAATAAATTAGAATTGAAACTATTTCCACTATTCAGTATCGATATGTTCTTAAACTAAACCGCTGTAGTAAAAAGTACCCAAATGTCATACTTCACTTTGTTGAAGGGGAAAGTCACGCATACGAACAGAACTTTAAGTCTTGAAATATCATGTATTTAATATACTATACTAAAAAAGTACACGTTAAAGTAAATAATAAAAAATAACTACATGTATGTATATATACACTGTAATGGGTCGACTGATTATGGCCTGGCTTATTGGAACCGACATTCATTTAAGTATTTTACTTTAAAACAAAATGTGACTGCTGATAAAATAAATAAATTAAAAAATGCAGTTGTTTCTCTCTGATGCAGCAAATAACAAGTTACTGAAGTTATCGAAGAAATGTAGTGAAGTAAAAATATAAAGGAGCTTAATGTGGGAGTACAAGTACCATCAAAGCTGTACTTCTACTATACTCATGTAAATGTACTTCATTCTATCACTGGTGTTAATATACGCTGACGCCTCATTATTGTGATGAGTCGCTGGCAGATGAAGCTTCACGATGTGCAGCTTCACCGAGAGATAATAAAAAATATTGTAATATTGGAAGATGTTCATTTAAAGTGGCTGCATCTATCTAACTTTGTTAAATTGATATTATCCTGCCTCCCTTCTCACTGAACACTGTTCTGTTCTGTTAATTTGATCTTGTGCTGCCAAAAATATCCATAAACTTGATTCTGAATATTTGAAATGATTTGTTCGCAGTTTTGATCCACAGGAACCTGCTGCGTTCTGTCCTCTCCAACAACACGCTGACTCACGCAGTATCGAAATCAGTATTGTATCAAATGTACAGATTCTAATATTGTGACAACAATATTTTGATCAGAGAGATTACAGATTACAGATTAGGCCCGTAACATGAGCACTGAAGCACGTGGACACGCAGCGCCGGCCTCTCCGGTGCGTCGTCTCGTATCTGTCTGCACAGATCGATGCACGTGTCGAAACCTTAATGGTAAGTGAATTACTCACATGAGCAGCAGAGTCCCTGCTTCCCCAGTCCGATCAGCATGTTGAGGCACAGGTTGCAGTAGGCCGGCTTGTTGAAGTGCTTCAGCCTCCACACGTGCTGCCCGTCATCCTTCACATTCTGCAGAGAGAGGAACAAACAAACCGAACGATTAACTTATTGTTTAGCTTAACTGGTTCATATTTCAACAAAAGCATTTTCATTTTTTGTTTGTACTTCACTTCAGAACTTAATATTCATTCATAAAAAAATGACACTAGGTGGGGATTACTGCTGAAGTTGGTCAAACAGTTCCATCTAGTGGAGAAACGATGAACTGACGGCACTCTCATTGGTTCACACAGCAGATGCAGGTGTACACATGTGTGAGGAAGCACTCAGGAAACCAACGCAGAGTGTGTGAGCTGTTGAAGGATTGATTATGAATCACAGAAAAGGGTTCAATAATGATGAGGAGTGTATTTCTCCTTCCTAAAATGTGTGTTTTCACCGATTCTATCGTACCAATTACCTACAGCAGCACATCTCAGAGTCGTCTCAGCGTCTACATCTTAATATTTTGATTTTTTGGCACTAATTTGCAGATCAAATATTAACAAAAGATGTAAAAGAATTCCTGTGTGATTAGCATAAATCATCAGATCAGGTAATAATGTCTGAGGAGAGGCTGATAAAGTTAATTCACACTTTGATTCAGCGTGCAAGAGAAGACTTACTATTTTACTGGAGCTGTTTGGACTAATGAAGCAGAAACATTGTCAAATCATGTTAAAAACATCAGTTCTGGAATAATGACATGTGGCACGTTTCAAGTTATTAAAACTTATCTTATTAAAGTGAAAATCAAACATTTAACTATGTCTTTCCTAATTGTGGAGTGACAGGCGAGTTTCAACATTTCTAAATGTGAAACTACTGGATATCTTTAATGCGATGTTGACACATCTCTTGCCGTGTTTGTGGCGACCAAAACAGGTATTTTTGAGCCAAAACATGATCTTTTCCGAACCCTAACCAAGAAGTTTTTGTGACTTAATCTAACCAGATCATAAGCAAAGAGTTGTCACAACATAAAAAAGAGAAAAGAACCTAAACAAATGTTGCAGCACAAAGAAATGTTTAACATAGCCATGATTTGCAGAAAAATGCACTTTGACAACGTTCATTCTCACAATCAGGAACAACTGTGAACAACTCTTTTATGAGTTTTGACATTACCTGGCAACACTTAGAGAAAACCTGGAGGCTTTCTTTATCTTTTATCTTGTGGGAACACTCTTTGTTCAGAGGACCAATATTCAGACAACAAAAGGCTCAGAGGGTGTGTTACTCCAAAAATACACACTCGCTGTGAAGTTTGTTAGCTCTTCATTTGCTTTCATGCAAAGTGAAGTTCATCAGATGACCTTCAGCCTCATGGTATCGCTAATGAGCATGTAGTAAATGGTGTGAAACAGTCCAGGTTCGGTTGAGTTTAGTTAGTTACATCAGTGAAGTGCATTTGGGGTCTTTTTTTTGCATTTTGGGAACAGCGCATTTTTAGTTTTTGGAATAATCGGCCTCCAGGACACTGGGACATTATTTCTCAGAGGGTTAGCAAGCGACAAGCATAACTGGAAAACACAAGCGACGTCTGTGTGGACTCACCGTCTCCAGGCCCAGCAGGACCAGCAGCGGGATGGTGGTCATGCCTCCTTGGATCCACTCCTCCAGCGAAACTGTGCCGTCGTGATCGTAGTCGATCTCCCGCATCATATCCTGGAGGATCTACAGCACAGAGGAAAAAAGGTCAATTAGGGTCTAATGAAGGTTAACAAATCAGGGTCATCAGTTCACAAGCCACAAGTGTTTTTAAATATATTCTGTTTTATGTTATATTGTCTTTTCCTCACTGGTTTCAGCTCGGTCACGTCCCACTCCAGGTACTCGGCGACGTGCATCATCTGGGAGATAATGTGCTCCAGCTCCTGCGGTGAGAGCGCAGACAGTCATTACAGGCACAGAAACACTGTATTTACCTTTTCTGCACATAGCAGCCTTACAAGTGGATGTCACTGAGCGTCTGTGGTGTGAATAGACTGATAAACAGCGTCTAATAGCAGGGTTGGGAATGTCATTCTCCCGCACAGAAGAGTTTGCAGAGAGGGAAAACAAAAGGCAGCGTGGGAAGAGCTGCGAGGGCTGATGCTTTAATTACAGTGGTTGTTTTTTTTTTGTTTTTTTTTGTGAGGCATTATTATCCGCTGCGACACAGAATCACTACGATGCACTCTGGACTTCTTTTAATATGTTGCGTATCA
This sequence comes from Diplodus sargus, assembly GCA_903131615.1. Taxonomy (NCBI): domain Eukaryota; kingdom Metazoa; phylum Chordata; class Actinopteri; order Spariformes; family Sparidae; genus Diplodus; species Diplodus sargus. Next base: position 393,150 of record CAEMYA010000386.1, on the reverse strand, counting down.
GTGAGAGCGGGAGTCGGGAGTTACGAGCTGATGTTTTATTCTCTGTAAATTCTGCGGAACAATGTGGGTCGGACTAAATTAACATCTCTTTTCTCTCTTCTGCTCTCAGTCCTCTCTTCATTCGCTGACTCCCCTCCCTCTCCCGCTCCATAATGGGATACTAATAATGGGATACGTTACAAAAAAAAACCCCTCCGCCCACCCCACCCGCGCCCTCTTCACCCTCTAATTCCACCCACTGACTCCCTCCTACGCACTTTCTATACATACACACATAAAGACTGCTGCGCTTTCATTGATAAATAAACACACACAACTCTCCTCACTCGTTAATTCTTATTTTCTGTCACTCATCCATTCAAATATTTGACTCCAGGATATAAAGACAGATTCATATTTCACCTGTAATTATATGATCTTAAAAATAGTAACCGCAGCTGTAAATAAATGTATTGGAGTAAATGATGTCTGATCGTGAAGGTTACTTTAGTTTTATGGATCTTTTATTATCAGTTTCATTCTGTCAGGATCAAATAAATATAATAAGCTTAATGTGAGTACACAAACACAGAGCTGGAATGTGCAGCTTGTTAATCATTTAGTCAATCTACAGAAAAATCATATGCGACTTTGGTGACCGATCAATGATTTAAAGGGCAACGCCGCCAATTTGACACATTGAAAGTGTGTTTACAGGTCTCAGGATGAACATAGGAGAGTACGTCTGAAAAATAAAAAATAAAATGTTCCTTATCTGTTTACAAACTGGTGCAAATGTGATTGAAGTATCATCAAGCCTTCTGTGGCTCCAGACGAAGCTGCATGAAATCTGATCATCTCCAAGTGATGTCACGCAGTGGCTAAAGTGCATTGTGGGTAATGTAGGAGCAAGGTTTTGAAAAGGAAGCAGAATATGTGGGATAAAGAGACGATATCGCTCATTATCAAATTGTTTTTTAAACTCCATCATGAGTTTAACAGTTAAAGGACTGCAAAAAAAAACCTGGTGCCTACATTTCCCATAATGCAACTGACTGACATCACTGCAGGTCATTTACCAGATTACATGCAGCTTCCTCTGGAGCCACAAGAGGCTTCATACCACCTTTTTGTTGCCCTTCAGTAAATTATTCATTATAATGATCACTTCAGCCGAGGAGGAAGTTTTCTGTGTCCATCAGTTTGTGTGTTGGTTGGTTTGTCAGCAGGATTACACACACAAACATTACAATACAGGACACGTTTCAACATTTTTGGAATAATATATAGATCTTGATGAAAAATAACTGCGGTACTACTTGTATCTATGAGTGATGTGTCATTATCATGCAGGTTTGTTTGTTTTTATATATGTTTTTTAATCAGTTGCAAGTAAACAAATATAGTGTGCAGTCAACTAGTTGATCGAGTTTTGATGATCAATCTGTTTCTATATAAATAATATTTATATTTTACTGACAGATGTGATAATGAGCTGAATATCTGTGAGTTTTCAGGTGTTGGTCTGACAAACAAGCAGTCTGATGACATCACGTTGGGCTTCAGTAAACTGTAACATGCATTTTTCTAAAGGATGAATTCATTCACCAAGAATCTAATCCTCAGATTGATCGATAACGAGTATGATTGTTAGTCGTCACACATCAGAACTGCAGTTTATGTCTCTCGGTCTCGGTGCTGATACAAATTATGGATTATCATTCCTGGAACCTGTTCTGTCTTTTAAAGTTTCTTCACCGTCATCTTGAAGTGGAAGATATCAGAAATAGGACGGAGACTTTCATTGTCTTGATAGAATGTGTTGCTTGTTTCCTTTTATGTAAAAATGTTTGTTGTTTATTTTAAGTTTGTTATTTGCTCCTTGTATTTTTCTGCTGCTGTCTTGTTGGGACTAGTAAAAACATGCTGAGTCTCTATGGTAATATTCCTGGTAAAATTAAAATAAATAAATACAAATAGTTTAACACCAACGTTTTAGGAGACACCATCGGTTTTAATTTGTCACTTCTGCATGATGAACGTGAGGGGAAAGTTGATCTTTTCGGGAGGAGAAATATTTACCGAGCTGTCCAAAGACCCGTTTCCATCCGTGTCATAGAGGCGAAACATAACTGTGGAGACAAAAACAAATGTCAAGCCTCGGTATTAACGCCCTGCGCTCCAACCTTTGAAGTGAACATTAAAAGCCGTTATTGGCAGCAGCAGCAGCAGCGTCACTCGCTGCTCTGTGCAACAGATCTTCCCCCCCCGAGTCGGTGTCACTGCACGCGGATACAAAGCAAAACCCTGAATCCCAGCAGTTGTAAACATCTGAATGCAGCAACTTTAAGTGTCCCCCAATTACCACTCAAGATTGTCGCCATGGAAACAGACGGCTCCCACATCTCGGCTGTGATTGGCTCTCCCTGTTGCATCGCGTTGATGCGTAAACACCCCCGAGTCTGAGCGTAACGGAATCGTGACATCCACAACAACAACAACAACACAACACGACCTGGCTGCAGATCATTTCCATGTTAATGGCTGCACTTAGAGGTGCTCCGAGCCGCCGCTGCACCCACTCCGCCTCCGCCTGAGCGCGGTCGAGGTGCAGTAGGAGGGTGGGGTGCTGACATCATGAGGACTTGACGTCAGACGGCGGCCCGTCAGGCCACTAACGAGGAGCTAATTGCCCGTTTCCTGAGGGGGTGTGACCTTTTGTAGGCGGAGGGAGGCGGAGGTGACGCTGGAGTCTGGTGCTGGGCGTTGGGTGGAGGTTGATGGTGTTACAAGGAGGTGATTGTGGTCAGCAAGAGAGGCCTCGAAACGGTAATAAAGTGCAGAAGATGATGAGAAGTGTTGTTAAATTCTGTCTGCAGCACAAATGTGTTGGACGGAGGAAAGTTCTCCGTGACTGGAGGGAAAAAAACCTTCCAGAAATGTTTCTGTGAGGAAGAAATTTACAGTTTCCATCACAACAAAGATGCAAATACGAGACGCACGACAATAAAGTAACAAGTGAAGTTATACTGAATCAAACTGAAATGGTTCAATAAGCCAGAATTAGTTTCTATGAAAACAAGTCATTTCTTGTTACTTCACTCTTTTTAAATGTGAAATTTAGTCATTCTGATTCTGCTAAATTAGTCCAACATATATATTTAAAATCTCCCTTATTTCATTATCATATTTCTGTATCACTAACATTATTACATCATTACCGTATTCTGTGTGATTAATTTTGTTTTATTCTATTTCATTCTGTTCTCCGGTCTCACTCGTATATGAAATATTGGTCTCAATGTGACTTCTTGATTAAATAAATATACATTATTATGAGAGTTAACATTAAAAAACATCTGACCATTTAGTGGGAATTCAACCTCATTGTTGTGTTTTAAGATTCTGAATCATCAGAAACAAGAGAAACTTCAATATTTAAGTCGTGACTTGCTTTTGTCTCTTTGCTGGATTGCTAGAAGCCGTTTGTTTCAGACGATCCTGATGAAATAATAAAAGAAAACAAAGGAAGCTACACTGAAGTCCGAGCAGTTCTTAACCAAACCAGCAGAGGGAGCCATGCGACCCTGAAATAACAGCAGTCAGGATCACGGCGCTGGAGCGAGATCGCTCAATAAGGAATCATCCACAGTTAAATCCATGATGTGCCCACACACACGCAGCATCAGCTGAATTATTTAGTCATCCCTGTGCTTAATGAGCGCTTCTCTGCTCAATAATTCAGCAGATGGATGAGAATTACAGCAACACAGAAAAAAAATAAAAATAAAAAAAAAAGAATCTGATGTCCAATTAAGCAACGCAGCCCGGTGAATAAATGATGCGATAAACGCTGCTCAGCTACGGCGGAAAGACGTGTCAATAAACTTGCGATCACGAGGCATCAAACGTCCCGTTTGGAGGAGCTTTACGGGAGCAGCGCCGACCATTTCCAAACAAACACGCGGAGACTGAATCTCATTTGATAGTCAGTCAAATCGATAAACTCCATTATCATCACCGGGGGAAGAAGAACAACACAACAAGAGGGACACGGTTTGATTGAACGGGCTTATTAACTGCCAGAATACACCAGGAAAAAAACTTCAAATTGTCTTGTTTTTAAAAAAGTTAAATGCTGAGGGGAAAAAAAAAACACAAAAAAAGACAGAGAGAAGAAAATAGAGGGCAGAACCAGAGATCCACCGCACCGTCTTTGGTGTCGCCGTATAGAAAACTCAACATCTGGTCCATAAATACTCAGTTCTGTGCTTCGGGTTGATGTCACGTCAGCCTCACAGCCAGAACTTTTATGTGGATAATCACTTCTCACAGCCTGAAGAGAGGAAAAGACTGAAATAATCTCTCCGGTCGAGATAAACCTCGGTGGACGGAGCGCAGTTCTTCGGTGCACGATCACAAATGTAGAACAATAGACGATAAAATGAATAAACAGCGACTCATTGATTTTTCATTCAGTCGTTGTCCTTTTCATTCCGTTGGCTTTCCAAACGATTCTTCTATGTCGGGAGGTATAACTCAGATTTATTGAACTTCAGACTTTGACAAAAGGTGCTGAGAAACCTGGTAGTTCCATCAGGCGGCTCATTGTTCTGTCTTTTCTTCTTAGGTTGGATCTCGAGGATAATGATCGGGTAAGATTTGTATCCGACTCAAACGTAGACATCCCCTAACTATCATTCACTTGTGTGAACTCAGTTTAGCAGCTCTCAGCTTCTTTTATTGCCAAACTCAATGTCAGTGATTCACACTGCAAACATTACAGAAGGTGACCCAATATCTGTCTGCTTTGTCAGTGAATTTACTACTTTCAATTCACCATCTCTGCCCTGAATAAGACCGACTCTGTTCACGTAAAGAGGCAACAAGTCCTCATACATATAGCTCGGTCAGCGGCCTTAACCCTGAAACTAAAGCCTCAATTATCCTCAGATTATGTACGAAACTACATTCGTCCATTTCAAACAATATCACCCACACACTTTCATCACGCATCCTTCAGCATGGATGTTCAGCAATACAACCATTAGAGGGCGCCACTCAGAGTCAAATCACTTCCCCAAGGACCTCAAGTTTTCCTTCACCACCATCGAACTGTCATTTCATTTCCTGTCCAATCTCCTCCAAACTGTTCTGTAGAAGGTTGGTTGTAGACTCTGCCATTTTTAAATCTTCTTCCTCTTCACCGCCACACTGCCCTCTAAGATTCGGAGGTACTGCTCCCTCCGTTTGTGTCAGTAAGCTTTCAGAAGATATTCAGAAAGACAGATAAAATGAGCAGAAGGCTCCGTCCACGTCAGTATGCTTCTCTGACACTGAGCATGAATGAGCTTTAAGACGCTCCTCTGAACGGCTCCGCGGTCAAGTTAGACTTTCAAAATAAAGCTTGCAGACAGACAATAACCATATGTGACATTTTGTGACTTTTGGACCGTTATAAACATTGTCAAATTAAAATTAAATGGAAAAGGTTTTCCTTGGTTGAGATCCGCTGTCCTAAATAACCCCAAATGTTTTCTGTCTGTTCAGTTAGAAAAGCCATTTTCAACATCCAAGTCAAATGAGCTCTTTAAGTAGAAAGAAAAGCAGCTTGTGCACGAAAACAACCCTCCCTCAGAGGAATAAATCCGCTCAGAACGCAGCTCCAGTCTGCATATTTGACTTTTTTCCTAAAACAGGGAGAGTCCAGGAGGCAGCTCTTAGATCACATTAGATTCGATTACCTCGACAGCTGAAGGCTACAGCTGTTATTTAAAGCCTCAGAGATCGGGCTACTTACTGCTGCATGACGTCGCATTTTTTCCACAAAGCGGCAGAGCAAAGATCTGTGGCATTAGCTTTGTCCTCTCTCACCCTTTAACTTCCTCCCCGGGCTTCAGTCTGACGTGACTTCCCACCCACCGAGGTTAAACTCAGGCGATGACATTAAATCTGCCCCCCAGTTATCCTTTTATTTGTGTATATCAGCACTTCATCCGTTCTCTACACACCGACCCCTCAGATGCTTGTCGTACTGCATCTAAACAGAGGAAGCCGTAAAAGTCGCGTGATTCGGAGCGACACTCACACTCGAGCTTGTCCTCGGGACGGCCGCCCTCCAGCAGCGACAGGTAACACACGATGTCCTTCAGCTGCACCGCGTCCAGAGGCTGGGGCAGCGCGGGCGTCTTCAGAGGGGTGGAGTTGCCTTTGATCAGCTTCAGCCCTGTGGGGAGACGGAGAAGGAAAGGTCAACACATCCTCCACAGCGCCTCTAATGTTAGCCACACAGCCGGCCGGGCCGGGAGGCCTGACATTAGTCATACAGTCGTATCGATCAGTGGTGGGTGGCGTGCACTCCACCGCCAGGCAAACAGACAGTTTAAGCCGTATCAAACACTTTGTTTTCAGAGGCAATGCTCCTGCTCGGGGTGTGAATACTTCTTGACTGTTGGATGCATCACGGTGTGGACGTGGAGTGACAACAGAATAATTGGGAGCTGGCGTCCTCCACAGAATTTGTATCCTAGCTTGGTGGATTGTTGATCAGCGAGTCGTGGGCGAACGCTGGGCTCACGTTACTTTCATTTGTCGGGAGACGTGGCGGAGATCAACAGCGAGGGATACAAAAAAACGAACCCAATATTTTGAGATATTTTGGATTTCATGAAGTTGTTGGCAAGCGAGAGCTGGACAGGACACATGCTGCGCGTGAAATCTGCCACACAGCAAAGAAATGCTTTGGTATTACGAGAAATTTGAGGAACAACATTAGCTTAGTTTTCATTATACAGGTCCACAAATCTGACGTTAAGTAATTGGTAATTACCAGCTAATGACTCTAAAACAGGTTTTTAGGTTTGTAATTTTGCCGGCACAGGAGCCTCCTGCTGAATCTACAGATTTACGGATGAACTCATTCATGTTTTACTGTAAATGTGTTTCATTACTGCTCAAACTTCAAGCGAACTCTTTCAATTTCCAGCCTCTGAACGCTGCCTCGAACTGGGGAACATTTTGTTTTACCTGATGATAAATCTTTTGATTCTGCTGTTCAGTGACAGAACGATCTCTGCGGAATCCTCTAGTGAACACAGGCCATAAAAAATATTGAATTTCATTATTTCAACCAAACCAACTTAGTTTTTTCTGGAAATTAACATCTTTCATGATTACACGCTACGTGCTCAGCTGTAGCTCATTAAGCCTGCAGCAGTTATTAACATAATGAGCAAAACTACACATCATTCCTGTGTTGGCAAGAAACTCCCAGTCCTTAAGACGTGTTGGAGGTGCTGATAAAGTGCCGTACAGTCACTGTTCGATGATATTTGCCGTTCAACTGAGTGTTTAAAATCCCCTCCACACATGTAATAACACACATAAAAAGATTCTTATAGATTATATGAATATGCTCATTATTTTATTTCACAAGTTCAACTACTGGATCCAAGATGTCTCCTACTTCACTGTAAACTAGTGGCTTCCGAATTATATGTGATGTCACAAATCACCATAATGAGAGGAATGATAATCTCGTGTTCGGGCCTCGATAATGTCATAATTTTCCAAACCATCAGCACTGATTACACGAGGCTGCCGGTCAGATCGAAGTCTTCAACACTTCGATCGTTTGTTTCACAACGTTTGTTTCACAACGTTTGTTTCTCCATCTGAGTTTTTCTTCCCAGAAACTTTCAACTCACCAGAGGTTTCCCTGCAGCCGACGGGCACCTTATTTAGTAATGTGGTCATTTCTTTTACTCCACTTAAAGCAGACGATATTGATTACCTCACTTAAAACTTCATGAATCCAGTATTCTTCGTCCTGTCTCGTGTTAAATGTGAGCGACGGAAATGAAAACAGAGACACGGGATTAAAACAGCGCGCCGCGTGATGCTGCATATTTAAGACACAGGACATGTTGTCGGACATCTGATGGGTCACCGTCAGAGTGTCAAAGTGGACAAAGACACAAAACACCAAATTATAGGTTTGATACCTGCGTTGAATCACGTGGATGTAAAGCTTTAACTGAATAATTCACCTGACACATCAGGCAGAGCAGGAAGTTGGCTGGACTAACAGCAGTCTGACGTGTTCTGTGAGCCATTTTTACATCAGTAACTCATTACCGCACTAGAATGAGATATTAGTATGAAAGCTGTAAACAAACAAAAGCTTTGCCAAGACAATTGGCAGCCTCGACAATTTACAATTTACATTGTGGGCCACCGGGCTGGACTTGGCAGGGAATCTGTCACCATCTGAAGGCACCGAACAGAAAAAGAAACCGCTCTGCTTTTGAACAACAAGGGAAAGTAAAGCTGTGAAACTTTCAGGATGCTGCAGACAGAGTAAAGGCACTGCAGAGATTCATGTACGTAACAGGAGACGAATTAGCTGCAACGAAAGCTGAAGCGGTTTTTAAATATCAGCAACACCAACAGGCTGTTTATATCTGGAGGGTTTTGTTGAGGTTAAGATTTCCTTTCTACACTCACCAGAGACTCTGGGCTTGTCAGAAGATGAGGGACTGGGTTTGGGTCCCTTGTTGCTAAACGACATGAAGAGGTGTTGACAGAACTCCTCGGGGAGTTCGCTCTCCAGGAACGTCTGCATGAAAACCTTGAAGCCCTCAAAGTCGATCTCCTAAAAACCAGGACAGAAAAAAAAAGGGTTTGTCAGAGCAAGCCGCAACCTTAAAGTTTTCAAAGAAATACAGACGAGTTTCAATCTGAAGAGAGGATGTCGGCGTGTTTCACATTTGTCCAGGATCGTTTGCAGTATTCATGTTACAGATTTCTGCACTCAGGAAGACGCTTGAAGTTGTTGTGCAGACGAGGTCGGCGTGAATCTCTTATACAGCAGCATTGATGCAGTATTCAGTGTTCGTGCTTTGGTCTCTTCTGCTTTTAGCTTTCAAACATTCAGGCTCACAGCTTCATCCATTTTTTCATTAAGCGTTTGTTTGTGTGTCATCCGAATGATATAAATGATCTCGTACGTTTTGCTCATTAACTCGGTTGTTACCAGTTCAAGGAAAAAGACATTTTAGGGAGAGTAATATTTCCCTGGAAATGGTTTGCATGATGCCCTCTAGAAAGCACCTTTAATTTCCTTTCGTTTATTGCTCCGCTGCTGCTGCTGCTGGAGAGAGAGTTGAGTCATTTAGCGAGAAATCGTGTGAGCGCTCGGCAAAAAACACAAACAATAAATACGAGAGAGTGAGAGAGAGAGAGAGAGAGAGAGGGAGGATGAGATTACCTGGGTGAGGATCTCTTGCTTCTGAAGCCGTCGCAGCAATGAAGGAAGAAGGAAAGAAAGCAACATGATTAAAGACGTATCGTGCAGTTATTACATTAAGAAACTTGCTTAATTTCAGTGTAACACAAGCATGACCACAAAGACTTCAGAGTGTCTAGCTCTGTTCATTAAAGGGACAGTTCCCCTCAGAATATATGCCAAGACGATATAAAATGTCTCTTCCCAGGAATCAGAAATCATGACGTGATTACTGAAGATCATCCAAAGAATTTGTTGTGAGCAGTTCCAAGTAGGAACCATTTTCTTTCCATGTCACCGTGCAGAAGGAAGCCTGGACGAGAGGCTAGCTAACTATTACTCGTTTCACAATTATCTATGTATTGTTATTTGTGATCGTCTGCTTTCTACTTCTCTGTGAGGAGAAAAATCAACAGTAGGCAAACTCGCTTCCTGCCAATGTGAAGAGCTAACTGCCTATTTTAGGCGGGTTTACCAGCGTTTTAAGAAACAAAAAACTGTGTTTACACACTAATTGTGGTGTAAAAGTGGTAAAAGCTAACTAAACTGGCTAACTGAGATGGCTAAAGTTGCAGCTAACGTTATTCGATGGGCGTAGCTCGTTAAAAAGAAAGAAAATAGTCCCGTAATGAAACTGCTCACAACAAGGGGGGTGAAATAATCTTGAGTAACCGGTTTGTGATTTCTAGAAAGAGACACTGCTGTTGAGTTTTTCAGAAGGTTTTTTTTTCAGAGCAACATAAGCAAATGCCATCAAGATCAATTAAGTCAAGAAGAGACGGACATTTCTACGGCCGATATCTCAAAAACACTGTCTAGTCAATCAGGTAAGAGGAGAAATATCTGCTGCAACATTCAGCACAACAGATCTGTACAAATACAGGTAATTAAGATTGGCTTATTTATTGGAAACTCTCGCCAAAATGTACTCCCTTTACTTTTACCTCACCCGGTTTTTATCATGTGTGTTTGTGTGTCTGTGTGCACCTGTGAGTTATTGTGGCGAAGTGAAACAAGTAATTACTCTCCAGACCCCATTAACACTCCCACGCAGCTGTCAAAGCTAAATACAACAGAAATTCCAGCCCTTGAAAGTCTGTTATCACGGTGATATAACTGGATAAATGTTTCAGCGGCAAACAAACTCTTTCAGTTACTTTTCACGCAATGATGGCAGCTCGCGTGTCGAAATACTCTTTGATTAAAGTGAACAAAGCAGCAGCAGCTCAGAGACGTGTGCAAGGAATCATTGTTACGTAATCCAAAAAAAACGAGAGCCGAAATAAAGGAACAAGGACACACGGTGATGAGCAAACACTTCAAGACACATTCATTGTTCAGTTTTTGTCTGTATGCATGCAGACGTGCTGTATACGGAGGCCACGAGTTCAGCTGGATTATAAACTATCTGCTATATATAAACTGTACATACCTCCTCTGGGTTGTATTTAGCCAGGACACCATCTCCGTGGAACTCCTGCAGCACATCCTTCAGCTTCTTGGTTGAGTCTGAGGGAAACAACGCGGAGGTACGTATACATTTAATACTAAACATTCATTTATATCACAGGTTTGATTTACAAGCACACTCGGCGAAGGCAGCATGTGTGGGGATTAAACAGTCTGAGCAACGAATGCGTCTTGTTCAACGCAGATTATCTCTCAAGGCGATGGAAACAAGTCTGGACTGAGCGGTCAAACAAGCGGCAGTCGTGTTTATGGATCCGAATTCTTTGTACTTTTTTGTCAGCGCCGCCAAGAGCTGAAGAGGAGTTCGGTACGATGATCGATCAGATCATAAATTCGGTGTGGATGCAGCACCGTGAGGTCTGCAGGGAGACGCACCTCCCTTTGTACGTCAGAGCTGTGATAAAGTTTAGCCTACACTGTCACGGCCATGTCAGCATCCGAGGTGAACACTTAAAATCTGCTGAACTGTAATTAATCTTGCAAACTTTTTGCAGTTTTGCTGATATTAACTTCTTCTGGAGCCTTGTAAGTAAGTGTTGTTAGAAACTACAACTGCTAGCAGCACATTAGTTAACGGGTAAACTTGTGGCAAACACTTGAATGAAGAAAATCTAATAATTTAAAGGTAACACTTCTATATTTTCAGGAAATTTGTCAGAGGACAAGATTAGCATCAAGCTAATGGCAGCTAACAGAGAGAGCTTGGTTAGCCTAGCTTGACAACTGAGAGCAGAGTAAAAGCTACACTGACTGTCCAAAGTGGAACAAAAACACTGATCCAAAACACTAAAGCTCACAATTTAAATTACTGCATCTCAGACCAGAAAAGTAAAGAAGAGCTACGTGTAGGATTTACTTTTCGGAGCAGCTGTGACTTCCAACAGACTTGTTGCCGCGCTCAGGTTGCCAGGTTTGGTACCAACGTGCTTGTACATCGGCCAAAACCACCAACTAAATTTAGCAATACAGCAGCAGCTGGAGATGCTGCAGAGAAGTAATGTTAGCCTCCTACCCAGAGGGATACACTGTTGTTAAAGAAGCAACAGTAACAAGAGCTGATAGCAGTTTCCTTCTACTTCTAGTATTTATGCTAACGATTGCTAACTCCATCCTGACTGCAGTTCAGTATTTAGCCCAACTGTATGTGCTCTCACTTTTTTTCTGTCACATAATATTAAGAATGCTTGAAAAGAACAGAGAGAAGACAGACACGGCGAGAACATTACCTCCTCCGTGAAGGTAATAGCATCACCACACAATGGTGCATTTTATTCACCTGTTTTAAGAAACCTGGTGATGATGGCTCTCAGTTATGGCCAAAAATAACTCGATCTCAATGAGATCTGGTGTGATAATTACGGCATGCTGCAGAGCGTTTATGAGCCCCACTGCTAAATCAATTTGCTGCGCCACAGATACCACGTTGTAATGTTATAGAAGTTAATTAGAGGAACCATTTTCTCGCAGGCTCTGGAGGGCCCGGTTCATCTCTGAGCACGAGCCGCTCTCTGCTCATCACAAATTACATTAAGATGGCTGTTAAAGTTAGCGCTCCATATTAGCTCCCTTACCTCTACGCAGGTTTTTATTAGCATACGTGGCTCCTTGGGTCCTCCATTTAATGAAATTATGTCTGCTTCTCCAGCAGTTCTGAAAAAGTTTGGACTGAGAAACTCTGAGCTGCCATTATCTGAACGGAGCAGCCAGAGAGCCTGAAGGAAAAGCTGCTGTTCAAGAACCTGCACAGCGTGTCACTGATTGATAGTCAGCAGGAGTATTAAGGTTTCAGCCCTGCAGGTAAGACAGGAAAGTATAGTTGCAGTCAAACATATTAAAACTGTGATATAAATGTTACAGTACGTGTCAGCCTGAGGAACATGGATTTTAACTTTTCAGAAATATCCCAAAAATATCAGACGTTACTGTCTTTGTCTCGGTCTGTCTGTAGTTCCAAGACCTTGAAGACCAGCCTGTCTTCATTAAGACTAACTTATGTTACCTCTACGTATGAATTAGATACGTTCATTTTAAACGATAAAAAACCGTCACTGCGTGGATGATTTACTGCTCTGTTGTTCCGTATCCGTAACCTTTCAGAAAATGCACCAAAACGAGGACGAAACACATTTCCAATGTGTCTCTAACGTTGAGCATCGATGAGCCGTCAGGAAAACGACTAAACAGTTGATCAGCTCAGGTCGGCTTATTACGACCCATATTGACGTTTGTTGTTAGGCAGCCGTTGTAATATGACAGAAGCAGAGAAAGTCAGGTGTAGTAAACAACACGGGGAGCATTTGCTAAGTGGGAAGATTCTGCATTTGGTCGCCAACAAAACTTTTTGTCGGACTAGACGTTTGTGTGCTATCAGGGGGGAGACGGCAGTTTTGTGTCCAGTGTGACGGTGAGTTATTTCAACTTATAAATTTAGTTTTATTAGGTCACAGAGATAAAGTAAGACAAGTTCTATACGTAACGCAAATACATTAGTAGCTGAATTTACTTAAGGTACGTAGTTATTTCAACCCAAACCACAATGTTTTCCTAAACCTAACCACACCATGAAGATACACGGCAACAGTCACATTGTTTTGGGTGATAACGGATGTTGATTTTCAATCACTGTCACCGAACTTATTGAGTGATTTACGTACGAGGATGTGTTGAAGTAGACAACAGCTATAACATGAAGTCAACACCTTGTAGATCCTGCATAACAAATAGCTTTAGTGTTGAATAACGGCTGATACTCGGCTTCTTCTCAGATGTGCAGTTGAGCTTCCATTAACAGCTTTTTGTTGGTTGTGACATTTTGTAGCCTCCTGCACTAATGGCTTTGGATCTTTGATTTTCCTCTGGACGCTTTTTACCAGCAGTGACTAGAAATAAATGCCACGTCGGGCCGAGAGTGTGTCATCATTATTGACCATCTTTATTAGAAACGCCGTCTCCACAAAAACCATTACGGAGGAGAGTGATTACGTATCCACTGATTGCTTGTCACATTTAACAGACACTGTGAATTGCAATATATTCGTTCTGTCGGCCTAATGACTCAACCATCGTGTGGCACACAGAAACCTGAGGACGAGACTCATTTCATGTGTTTTTTTTCTATACATAAACACCTAAAGATCTTCTATAACAAGAAACGTAAAAGAATTTTCCCTCTGCTACTTTCTGTGCATCCGCAATTACATCACACGAAGACAAACTCTAATTGTTGGTGAGTCAGATCCTCGGTGCCCGACTGGGCGCACAGCTATTAAAATGTTATGAGAGTGTGCACGGCTCACTTTAATAAGAAGAAAGGGAGTAATGCAGTAGTAGGGGGAGATGAAGGGAGAGATGAGGAGGGAAGGTGATGCCCATTGTTGCGGCTCAGAGAACGGGATATTTTATAACCTGTAGCTGCGCGGCGCACAAAGACTCGCCCTGAGCTCGTTGAAACATGATTATCCAAATCTGTCTAGCGTGCACACACGCCTGCACGCAGACATGCACACACACACTGAGACTCTTTAGGAGACTCTCTCTCGCTTCTTTGCTTTTATTCATTACGCTCTCTGCCTCCTATTCCCACACAATCATCATTTCAAGCTGCATTGTTGAGCCTCACGCCTCTTAAAAAACACCTTGGCCACCAAAATACGTGAAACTGGAACCAGAACTCGACACGCTCGTACGGGGAGCAGGGGAGTTCCTTTAGAGGAGGGAACGATGTCAGCGAGCACCGAGCAATTAAAGGGAGAATTGTCATAACCAAGTGAAACAGTGGCACAAGGGATCCTGGGTGAAAAGCATTAATTATTAAGATTCTTACTCGCTGCTGTGAATGGCAAATAATAACCCTTCCACTGGTTGAATTCCTAAAAGATCTCGTATTTGACACTGAAAATGGCTCGAAAAATATATCCTACATGCACAGTTGATACGAAAAGCACTTAAGAGTTGGACACCTCCCGAGTCTATTTCTTGTCCGTAGTTAATTCCATTGTTTGTCTTCCTACAAACGATTTACTGTGACTTTCAAAGTCGGTCCAAAACCATGCGTGGGTGGTGCACAACATCTCGCGAGTTAGCCTGCCAGGTATCGTCATATTTTCCATCCCTGGTACCATTTCAAATGATGAAATGTGTCAACATCTTGGAGCGTAACATAAACTCCAGGCATCCAGAGTGCAGTCTGGTGAGCAGGGAGCCATTTGTTGTGTTTCGAATGAATCATTCAGAGCTAAAACGGCACCGCGCAGATTAAATGCTCGAGCAGCTCGGGCTTCCTGCATCAGCAAGACGAACGGTCGGCAATCACAATGTCAAAATTTTATCATCAGAGCGAGGGTTGTTTGAGATTAACCGCGGTGATTTGAGTGGCGCGGCGGTTTCGCAGCTCTCTTGTTATTGTTAACTCGATGGTTCGATGCTATCAGAGATCATTTGTCTCGGTGTGCTGGGACCTAAATGTGTGAGGAGGATTACTGAAGATGTGAAAGCAGAAATCCAGCCCTTGACAACTTTCCAAAAACTCGATTTGATGAAGCGAAAAGATGTCTTCGTGTCAAAACACGCAATACTTTTGGGAACTTACGGAGACTTCACACGAACAAGGTAATGAGGAGAGGAGAATATATCGTTTTGCTTTCCGACCCATCTTATTCAGAGGAGTGTCATCCCAGTGCATTCTTTGATGTACTGGTACAAAAAGTGTTTAGCCTGTTAGCTTATTACCATGTTCTAGCTCGTTAGCAATTAAACTAGCCACCAAAATCTATCAGTCTGCCTCCAAGTCAGACTTAAAGTGTATTTATTGCATTAGTAATTTAGTTTCAGCTATATCCAAGGATTTCGAAGATAACCCCAGAGGAACCAGTAGCTGCTGCTCACTATACTCTTTGCTAGCTATCTTTGGCTGTAGCTAGCTGCTGTTAGCCAAATAGCTCATACCATGGAGCTAATGGCCCATTAGCTGACTAGAGTCTGCCTGGACCACGACCTCAGATCACGGAGTCAATCAACTGGGCTCAACAGCATCACAAAGAACAAACGCGGGGCCATCTGTCTATAAATCCAAATTATTATTTTTTTATTATATTTGCCCAACTTGATGTAATAATGTAAGTCCTAAGAATAACTGTGCCAAAAATATGTGAATGTCAGTTACGAACGTACCAGCTCTACGTGCGTAAAATTTGTTATGTTAGTGGGTGTAATGCAGTAACACATTACGTCAGAACATCTTTTCACTCAAGATTTGCTCGTTCGAGTGTCCCAGCTTAGATCCACCAAACCATCTTGCTGCACAAACATGTCGTCACTTGTTTGTTTCAGCCTAATGATGAATGCCGTAAGACTTGATGATTAGCGCTGACAAATGCATTCAAATAAAGCTTTAATTCACAGTCCTAGTCCTTAGTCCTGCTGTCAGAAACTGACAAAAACTTTACAGCATCGTATTTTAAAAATACAAGGAAACCGATAATACTGGATAAGGGATGAGATGCAGAATCTATTGGATCCCTACCAGTTTGTTCCATGGTAGAGGAACAGATGATGCACTTAACACAACAAACCATCTTGTTTTAAAACATTTGGAAAATAACACAGCATACGCAAGGCTTCTGTTTATGGATCTTACCACTGCATTTAACACGATTCTCCCTCAGATCATGTTAAGAAAGCTCAAAGAATGTAATGTAAATACTTACTCAATCAGATGGTACTATGCATTCCTCACCAAGAGACTGGAAAGGATCAATTCAACCCTCTCTGATACACTGGAGATAAGTATAGGGGCCCCAAAAGGCTGCGGAGGCTCAGCTTTTTTACGTACATTATATACAAATAACTGTCGAAGCCAGCATTCAGGACACAGCAATCTACAGATCAGAACTAGCTGATGTTTTTAAGTGGTGTGAGGAACCCAAACAATTATTAAATGTCAAGAAAACAAAAGAAATAATCTTCGATCCAAGGTCACTAGGTGGCCACAGCCCTGTGTTGATTAACCAGGAGGAAACTGAACAAGTATGTACATTTAAATACTTATGACTGCACTTCGATTTCAGCTTAGATGGACAGATCAGGTAGAGCAGCGTCTGCAGTTTTTTACGTAGACTCAGGCTACATGGTGTTAATGAGGAAATGATGTTGTTCTATAGGGCTTCGATTGAATCACTTATAAGATACGGAATCACAACTTGGTTTGGTAACCTGCCTGTAAAAAAAATAGCACAACTGCAGAATCTGATTGGATGGGCGGGAAAAATAATGGGTATGCCACCTCCATCCTCTCTCCAGGAAATCTTTGAGGGGACGGTGAGGAGGCAAAATCGCTGGTGATCCAAATCATGTTCCTTCTAGCGAATATGAGTTGTTGCCATCAGGAAAAAGGTATTGGGTACCAAACTGCAAGTTAAATAGATATAAACTGTCCTTCATACCTACCTCTATTAAATTATTAAATAGTGCAAGATAGTGTGTGTGTGTGTTCTTTGCTGATATGAATTTATGCTTTATGTAAACAGACTTCCTCTTCTTTCCTCTTGTTTGATTGTTTGTTTGTTTTTTTGGTGCTTTGTGTGTGTTCTGTGTTTTGTCATGTGCTATATGTGAACCTGTGACGTTCTCTTGTGTCCAAAACAAATTTCTCCTAAGGGAGACAATAAAAGCAACTAGCTAACTACTATAACAATTTTAAGGTGTTCAAAGTTTTTAGCGCGTACAGTTTACATTTAATAACCTGAGTCAGGAGTGGTTTAATGGGAACATTTTGACAAAGCCTACTGATGTTAGCGACATTGTTACGAGTCAAAAAATAAAATGATTGAAGTTGGATGCCCAAAAAACTGTGGGTTTGTCTCTACAAGTGGCCCCTTTAACATTAAACATAATAATTGTGTACACTGATAAAACTTACAGTGTTTCCATCCGGTCCTAACGCTATCCAAGCTGTCACCGTCGTATTTTATTAAAGATAAAAGGATCAATTTCAAATTGAAGACATCACTGAAATTAAGATTTACTGTTCCGAGAAGCACAGGTTGAAATTATATATATTATAAATTAAATTAAAAGCTACACAATGTTCGCAGCACCTGTTGACTTGGAGCCTAATCAGCTCCAACAGCTGCCTGACTGTGTCATGTCAGCTGGGAGATGACTGTTCTCGGGGAAAAAAAAAAAAAAACATAACAGGAACAAATTGGAACAGACACACAAACACCTTCAAAAAGTACCTTTCATCACAGTCAGACACAGACACACAGCACCTCCTCTACTCACACTGAGTGTATTCTTGAAGCAGGGCGAATTCAGCTGGGGTCAGCGTGACCCATTTGTCCTGGCTGCTCATTGTGGTGAGTCCTGGTCCCTCCGTCCACCGAGCATTCCCTGGGCAGCAACACACAGCGGGGCGTCACACGCTGGAAAAAACAACACCAGACATCAGATCACCTGCAACATTCGCAGACGCCTCTTGCGAAAATGACCAAATATGCGGGTAGATTGGAAACAGAGTTACAGAGGATCAAATTATTGTTTCTGCATTGTGAGATGTAGAAATACAGTAGATTTATGGCGTTTTGTCTTCATTGCTGTAAAACTGATGTTCTGGATGTGTCGTGTTTCCTGTTCTCCTGCCTGCTCCTCTTTCTGCAGCTGTCATCTCAAGCCCGACAGCCAAAATGTCCCTTTTGTCTCATGATTGCCATGTTTTTCAGCCTCGTTGCAAGGACTTGACATTTCAGGCATTGACATTCATGTTTGCC
>CAEMYA010000386.1:345524-374610 GCA_903131615.1 Diplodus sargus | reverse complement strand
ATTAATTACTGAAGCTATTAGCAAGCTAGCGGCACAAGAGTGGCAGAGAAAGTTCAGCCAAAGTTTCCCAATACTAACGTGCTAGCTCTACAGCGGTGAGGTAGTTGGATACGACAACAATTCCAACGATCTGCTGTACACTGAGCAAACTGTCGATTAGCAGCTAACTCTGTAGCACAGCCTTTTTTTTACAATTAGCTACATTAATGACGGCTATTTTGCTGCCATTATCATGTGATTATGCAATTTACTTTAACTTTGTTTTCAACTTCTTTCCTTTTTCCTTTATCTTACTTGTTCTGTTTTTACTTTAGTTATTTATTAAGCTAAGTTCTCTCTTAAATAATTTCCCGCCAGATATTAATAAAGTATTATGATTCTGATACTGAATTTAACTGAGTTGATCATTTATGTTGTAATTTGAATAAATAAAGCTAAGAGTGTTGAACGTAGTGAACTATCAGCTGATACATCTCTCTGCAGGGCGGTCGCTGCATTGTCATTTATTTAAAACAGCAGCTTGGTACAACGTATACCATATTTACATGTGATGTGAGGCTGTGACATCTAGCAGCTGAAGTAATTATTATAACTGAAAAAAATAGGATTGGGAGGAGGTCTGGGATGGACAGTCCAGTTGAACAAGTGCTGTTTTGCGGCCTGTATGAAACCGGAAGTCAAAGGTGAGAACTATTAATTTAATCAGCATGTCACGTACACGTAGCGTACATGACATAACATAACTTACTGAGGTCATTAGGTACGTTTGAAATGGAAGTGACGGAATTGACATCGTGATTTTAAAGTGAAACTCTCTCCCAAATTCAACCAAGGGTCTTTTTGTGAATGTACCGAGTCAAATGTTTGTTTACAAGC
Source organism: Diplodus sargus (assembly GCA_903131615.1). Lineage (NCBI taxonomy): Eukaryota > Metazoa > Chordata > Actinopteri > Spariformes > Sparidae > Diplodus > Diplodus sargus. The sequence continues at coordinate 373,734 of CAEMYA010000386.1, read as the reverse complement.
ATAATTCCGACTATAACACCACTTTTAAGATTTACTATATTACCATTTTGGGGTTAAAATCATTTCCAATGGGAGTGCTTCAGTCACTTTTACGATAGCATCGAAATCTGTATATTTAAAACACTAAGAAGGCATCGACACAACAGGAAACTTTGCTCGTAGTATCACCAGGGTCTCTACACATGAACACGAGCATTGAGAACATTGTTTGTGTACACAGAGTTACTAAAAAGAAGGTTTTTGAACAACTCACGTTAGCAGTAGCTTGTTCCGCTCACCTCCGTCCTGCCAGTGGAGAAGTAACGCAGAAGTAATGAAGTAATGCAACGTAACGTGGAGGAGAGTTAAGATGGTTCATGTGTGGAGACCCTGGTGATACTACGAGCAAAGTTTCATGTTAGTGTTTTAAAAATAGAGATGTTGATGCTAACATAGTATTTGTTCCGAGCACTCCATTAAAACTTATTTTAACCCAAAAACGAAAATATGGTAAATCTTGAAAGTGGCGCTTTTGTCGTAATTATGCTTTTAAACTAACGTTTGACTCGGATACATTCACAAAAAGACCCGAGGTTGCATTTTGGCAAGAGTTTCACTCACCAACATGATGTTTTCCTAAACCTAACCAGTTTTTGTTGCCTGAACAAAACTGGAACCAGAGGTTACGGTACGTTACAGTCATGATTTTTTGGGAGACGCTGATAATCAACCTCTTCAGTTCAGTCTATGTTTGAGGATTCGTTAGTATTTGCGCAACGCTTCATTCACCAACATAAAGCCACATCAGAAATGTCGCTGCATCGTCTCGAAAAGTGGAGATGTCACCCGTCACATTTGGTCATCTGGAAAGTCCAGATTATTCGAAGATATTTGTGAATGATGTGTTTCATAGTCGTCTCCTCACACCCACTGCCTGCTCAGCCGTGGGCTTTGGAGAGAAGCATCATGAAATGTTTGCAACAAGTGGAACAGAAGTGGAAGGGTCTTTGTGTGAGACCTCATTTGGGCTTTAAAAGCATTCAAAGCTGCGTTGGTGCTGCTTTTTTACGTGACCTTGCATCAGCCCGACCGGTTGCTATGATCACAAACACGATGGAGTTCAAGCTCAAACAAGCCTTTGTGGGCTGGTGCTGATATTTTTTTTTTTGAACTGAGTCCAATATCTGGTGTTTCACTGAAGGTGAATTAGAAGCCATGAGTGATTAAGAGATGTTACCAGAGGCAAAATACAGAAAAAATGATTAAAATGAATCATCCAAGTGTGGAAAAAAAAGAAAGAAATGAAATACATTTCAGGTTTAACATGTTTGTGTTATGTAACTGTGGTGAAGGAGGAACGTCCATCACATCCAGAAGGTGGATAACATGCCTCGCTGATATTTTCCATGTGATAAAAGCCAACTGAAATCTTTTATTGTCAACTCGATTTATCAGTTCAACACAAATACGTGTGACTGTGGGAGCCACAATCAGCGCTCTGCTGTTTGCTTTCCCTCCTTGTTTGCGTCGAAACGATTGTGCGTGTAATTGTATGTTTGTGTAGGTGTCACTCAGGCATCTCTCTGTGTGTGTGTGCATGTGTGTGCGTGTGTGTGTGTCACATTTGCCCCCAATTATTGGGAAAATTGAACCCTCGGATCAACAAGTGTTCGTGTGCATTCATGTGGAGGACGGCCGTGTGTGTTCCTGTGCATGTGTGTGTTTAAATAAAATCCATTGATGTGCTTTTAAGTGAGATATAAATGTGTCTGATATTGTTTGGACTCTGTGTGTGTGTATGTGTGTGTGTGTGTGTATGTGTGTGTATGTGTGCATCCATGGGTGAAGACATGCTCATATCCCTCCATCCTCCCCCCTCTGCATGACAAGGCACAGAAACAAGATGTAAACGACTACAAGAAAGCGTTGTTATTATCAGACATACAAAAAAAAGGGAAAAGCAACAGTCGACACAATGTGCAGCCACCGGTGTTTCTGTGTTTGCACGCTGGGCTGCGTGGGAATCAACCTCCCTCGCATAAACTTTGATCTGCCGCTGGAGCAGAGACTAGAAAAAAACGCTCGGCAGCGTCTTGTTTAATGTCTCGCACCGACAGCAGAATCTTGTTATTTATCTTAAACCTCCAGTGAGTGTAATTCCACCACAGTGCTACTATCTGTAATACACTGATGTGTGCAGTGTGTGCCTGCTGTGCACTGCACTGCAACCATCCTCTCGCTCTCTCTCCGCTGTTGCCTAACTGCAGCAGCATTCTTACAAAACCCCTCTCAGCCGGTGTTCCTCTGAACAATCACAACCCGTTCAGCTGTTATCAGATCAGCCTCGATTGTCCCCCCGGTGATGCAGAGAGGACATTCAGCGGTGGTGACAGAAGATCTTAGCAGAAGACACCACCGATGCCGTGACACACGAGATACAGAAGGTAGGTAGGTAGAGAGCAACACTGCGACACACAGCACCGTGAATGAGATGTGATATCAACACGCCGCTCACCTGCTGCAGAGCCGGAGTCAAACACTGGGAGAGGAGGAACGAGGGAGGAGTCCCTCCGGCCAGATGTTTCCAGATGAAGCTCCTCAGTCACATTCCTGCCGTCTCCTCCTCTTGAGTCCTCCGTCCACTGCGAAGCAAAGAGTGGGTGTTGTGTAATTAGATGGAGTGTGAGAGTGTGTGTCTGTGGATGAAAGAGAGGAGAAGCAGCAGCAGCAGTCCTCTCAGCTGCATGTCAGTCAGTGTACGAGTGTGTGGATGGTGTTTATTTTTCTCTGGCGGTGTCTGGTCGGAGCAGCATCGCTGGGGATGTGGAGTGGAGTGAGAGAGAGAGAGAAAGAGGGGGAGAGAGGGAGAGAGAGAGAGGGGGGGAGAACACCAGCGCTGCTCTGCCTGCAATGATCAGTTTCCATACTCCCGCTCGCTCACGTCACATCCCTGCGTCCCTCCCCTCGGTCGCTCTGCTCCTCACCTTCCCCTCCCTCCCCTGAAAAAAACCCCGAGGTGTTATGCTCTCCTGCTTTTCTCTCCGTCTTTCTCATCTCTCTCTCTCTCTCTTTCTCCCTCCACTCTCTTCTCCTCCCCTCCTTCCTTCAAGCCATCTCCACTCTGGTCACCGTGGCACGCATCAGCCAAACCACATTAGCATTCAACACGACAGGCGGTAAGTGTGCAGCAACCTGTGGGATATCTTTCTCCAAAGGGCTGCGAGGAGAGAAGGCGGGAAAAAAAAGGGGGAAGATGAAGACACATCGGGAGGAGAGAGAGGGGAGGAGGTTGAAGCTCAGAGAGGGAAGGAAATGTAAGAAATGGGGATTAATAGAAAGAGGGAGGACAAAAGATAAGGACAGAAAGAAGAGGAAGATGTTTAGGTAACACAACAATGTGAGGAACCAATCAAGAGCTAATGAATCGTTAATGAGTAATCCCTGTTTAAATGTGATGTAAGGATGAGTTACTAAAGAACAGACTGGGAGATACTATATTAATGAATCATTAGGTAATGATTAGATCATAAATATCTGACCTGACTTGAGTAGATTCATTAATTAATGATCACTTAAATATTAGTTATGGCAATAACGCTTCATTATCTACTACAGTCCTTGAATCACAGCTATTCAGGGATTTCTCATTAACAATTCATTCATTCTCAAGTAGTTCCTGATTAATTCCTGACACACTCCTTCTTCCATTTTTTTATATAGTTTTCTAGTGACAAAAGCCCCTTTTAGATAGAAAAGGTGGCACATTTGCAGCCAGGTAAAGACTGCAATATGCCGCCTTGTCTTTCTAAAACAGAGGTGTATTGTTCCTTCTTTTCCAAAAAGCCGCCACTTGGCCGCCACTGGGGTCGGCGTAAACATGTGACGTGACGTGAAGCACGAAGTTGGGCGTGAACAGTGAAGCAGGTCAAATTTGTCTTCAAAATAAGAGCTTTACATTGTGCACCCCATTGGAGTTTAGAACTGGGTTCTTAGCGGGGGGGCTTTTAATTTGAAAGTAGCGACCGTTAGTAGCTTGCTGCTACAACAACAAGCGGACATGAAGACAGCTACAGAGACCGAGGAAACGCTGCATCTCCCGGATCTCAGCGGCTGTCCAGTTGCTCATCTTGACGTCCGTGGATAAAGTGATGGACTGACTGCTGTGATCAGCAATTACCGTTATATAAACAGCTTGGATTTACATAGCAATGGAGGTGGAAATAAGTGTTCCCTCCGAGGCGTCATATTGGCGAACCAAAACAGAGCCCCAATATACCGCCTTCTGTCTAAATCTGTGTAGAAAAAATTGTATTTCCTACGAAAATACAGTGTGAAGCGAAATCTGCTGAATGTACTTCCGAAAAGCTGAAAAGTTGAAAAGGTCAAGGCCGAAAGAGCTTAAAATAATGAACATGTTGATAGCTGAACAGTTTCTGTAGCTGAACATGAAGCTGAATGAAAATTGGCAATTAGCAGCCTGTCTCCATCTATCTACCTGTCCATGACCTGCTATATACAGTGCCTTGCAAAAGTATTCACCCCCCTTGAACTTTTCCATATTTTGTCACATTTTAACCACAAATGTAAATGTATTTTATTGGGATTTTATGTGATAGACCAACACGAATTGGTGCATAATTGTGAAGTGGAAGGAAAGTGATACATGGTATTACTTTTTTTTTTTTTACAAATAAAAAAATGAAAAGTGTGGTGTGGAAAAAAAGTAGTACTAAGTCTTTACAGCTTACCTGCTGTAGCGTGAGCTTCTTTAGGGGGTTGATGTCCTTTCCTGAAGAAATTTTGACCACAGGTGATGCCTGAATGACAATATAGATAGATGACATGTGTTATAATGATATTCCAAACTGTATGCCACAGTACTATGGATGCTCACTGCCAATTTACTATCTTAATACAAGAAGCCATGAAAAAAACTTGCCTCCACTGTCTGGCCCACCACAGCAAGAGGCCCTGACTACTGGCACACTCACTCAGGTGAGTGGCAGTGGAGAAAGGGTGCAGCAGGGCCTCTGCTTCTCTATGAAGGTCGTCCACGACCTCCATGTCGGTTGTCCTAAAAAACATCGTACTACCACTGATGTTGAGCAGGTACGGGGGTTGCTTGCCCCGGATATTATACCCTCTGACGATATATGTTAGGCCAGTTTTAAATTTTCTTGCGTAGTCCTCATAAACAGTAAATTTAGTACATGATTTGCCATCAGTGACCACCGCCACTTCATTCTTCTTAGCTACGGCGGGGCGAACCGTGCTTCTAGAAAAATCCCACGATATAACTCTTGGAGAGTCTATCACTCCCAGGAATTTAACTGTCTTATCAACATGAACCATGTAACGTTAGCAATGGAAGTTAATTGTGAAAGCCAACTGAGCTTAGCCTGTGAACACAGGCTGCTAACGACAACTCAGCATATGCATATGCATTAATCTCATATTATCTGACTGCTGGTAACGGTACATTTCGACCAACATTTAGTTGTCACCTAGTTCACGTAAATAAGATGTATATTATTAACACAGTTTTGCTGAGAATGAAGGAGTATTGGCTGAATTGTTCTCAGTTTACCAAAGAAAGCCCAGTGTTGATAAGTGAATGGATCAAGCTAGCGATCCTTTGCTAAATTACTTACCGGTCGATTAGAAACGTTACTGAAATAAAGCTGGGAAAGACAAAGACGCAGGTCTGGCAGCAGGTTCTTTTAGAAAAGAGTTAGCTGAATCGGAAACTATTTACACTAAGAAAATATACATTTTCACTCATTTAGTACTTAGGCTTTTGAATAGTTACTGTGGCAGAGCAGTCTTCAGGGCTGTAAACGGTCGTAGATGTGTAATAACGGTTCGCACGCGCTGGTTATTTTACCGCCACTACTCTGTGTGTGTGTGTGTGTGTGTGTGTGTGTGTGTGTGTGTGTGGTGCGCGCTAGTGGCGGTAATATAGGGTAACTATTTCAATGAAAGAACCCAAACCAAAAGATAATTATTTAATTCTCCTTTTAGAAATGACATAATGTGGAACTTCAAATGATTAATTTATTTTAATTAATTAAAACACTAAAAGTCAAAATAAAATATAGATTTTTGTAAAAGCTTCGGAGCTTTATAGCTTCTATATCAAAGAAGACAAGTGCCTTCTTATTTTGTTCATTTGTCTTGTTTGCTCTCAGAGATTATTGAATAACCTGATTTTCCATTAAAGGCCCATAGTAGAAAAAAAATAACAGCACATTAACTTACGTGATTATTATGAATCTGAAACCAAAAAACAAATAATGGTTCATTTTTTGTAATTTAAATTTGAATCAGAAAGATTCAGCTGTTTCCTGGTTTTAAAACTCTCCGGCTGTGCACGTCATCGACACCTCCGCCCATCTCATGCAGATGCTGGCATATCAAAGGCCCAGATTTACAGCAATGGAGGTGGAAATTGTGTAACCTCCAAGGTGTCATATTGGCGGACAAAACAGACCCCCAATTTACCACCTTCTGCTTAAATCTGCAGACCTAGCCGCAAAAAGGACGGCCAACTTGGCGGCTTGCAGCCCAGAATAAAAACAGCTACAGATACATAAGCTAACCCAAGGAGAGTGAGCCCTCAATAATATAATAACCAAACAATAATTAAAACTTTATGCTTCAACTTTATGTTTTAATTTTCAGCTTTAAGGTGAGGTTTGGGGATAAAGAACGCTTGGTTATGTTTAGGAAAATAACAGATTTAGATTTTCTTTAGGTAAGTTAAACAAAGCACAGGAAATATGATTAGCGTTAGGCAACTACAACAGCATAAATCATGGTAACAGTTCACAAAAAATGTTACTCGCAGGTCAATCTCGAGTCTCACACCCTCTCATTCCACCCTGGTACATAAAAGGCATATTACTTTCTGCATCGGACATAAATTCTGAGGTGAGGAATTGTCCAATATGGTCGTAAGTTCTCAGGATGCCGGGGGAGAGGAGGTGTCATGACTAGTGTTGAGCATTTTCAAAATATATGTTCCCCTCTGTGGGAACTACATTAGCTTGACAGGAAAAACACATTGTTTTTCTCTCTTTTCTTTGTATTTATATTCATTCTTTACTGTATATGTCAAAGTAGTCACAACACAATGGATCTCAAAAGGATTAAATAACCTTTTCTTTTGCATAATTAGTTTTTTTGGAATAAAAGCAGCCCTGCTTGCAGCAAAATGTGTTTAATCCGCCATTAATATTCCAAATAGCATCATTGACATTTCAGGCGTTTGGCGCTGACACTCTCATCCAGAGAGATGCATGATTAGCTCACGTGTCGAGATGAGCTCAGATTCTTAGGTGGCCTCGCTGGAAGCGATCGATAGTAATGAAGTCGAGGGTTAGAGCCGCAGCATCAACACACGAGCTGTAGGAAACCTTTACAGTTAGCACAGAACGATCACGCAGACGAAGGCAGAGCACGGCAAAGAAAGGAGAATATGAGAATATAATGTTGTTTAGAAAATTCGTCTGTAGTGTTTGTTACAAGTGAACACTCTTTTTCTCCTCACAGATCACATTAGCAGTAAATAGATCAATACAGCAGAAAGCTGATCAATAGAAACAGTGAATATTTATAGCAGAGCAGTGTATACTTATATAACCCGCAGCTGCAGGTAATATCTGACGTTTGCAGCAATAATATAAATAATATAACAGCCCAACAATGGATCAGATGACAACATGTAATGTAAAATTAGTCCTACATAACAATTCCACAGATAATTATCACCCAGATCTGCAGGAGCACTTTGTAGCATCGTTTCAACAACTAACTGTTTCAGGCCGTTCTAAAAACCCACTGCAGGCGACCTGACTGCCAGCAAACAGCAGACGGCTACAGCGAGCGGCTGACGCTTGTGAGTACAGTGGAGCGTTTAGCAGAGGCAGATATTTCCCTCAGGAGCTGTTTGACACCACACCAGAGCAGCGAGGTGGCCAAAAAACACGACAGATGAATGATAATGTCGCTCTGCGCCTGCTGGATGTGTGAAGAAGTGTGTGTTTACTACTGCGCTCACATTACAGGTTTATATGTCTGTGATGTTCTTACAGCTCATTGCTTTTCCCATCCAAACAAAAAAAAAAATGCCCATATTTATTTGAATTGAATCCGAATGTTGTGCAGGAGATAATGTGAAAGAGTCCAGATGCTGCTGCACATCCATCGCTCTGCCCGGTAGTTAACCGCTGACAGTCACATGTGACGGCCGTGTCGATACAGCAGCTGCCTCTTCCTCGCTGACACAAATGTAAAGTACCACATGACCTACACAGACGGCCGCGGGGGCAGCACTAAAACACAAACGTTATTGGCACCCTGGTCAGCCACCACCCACACGCCGCCCATATCTGGGTCAGTGTCCAGCGATCTTTCATTAAACTCAATACATGCTGAGGCTCGTGGGTCAGATTAAATTGTGCTGTCTGAAGGCAGAAAGCTACTTAAAGGTAAAGCGATGTAAAGATTTTCTGAAGATGGACTGGTTTATTAAATTAAGATGTTAGGTTGGGTTCAGGAAGCAGCATAACTTACAACAGACAGCGTTATTGAGTAACTCCTGTGTCTCCTGCAGAGGGCTTCATCTGTGAACATGACACATTTATACTGTACAGCAGCTCCACTAGAGTCGCTAGAGGTTCATATCACATCTGTGAAAAATGTTTCATATCGTGTTTATGTTACATGTTTATGACTTGACGTTCGGTTCAGGATGTGTAGGGGACGGTGGTGGAGTTACAGTTCGAGTCTGCGGTTCAACATTTGTGAAGCGTGACACCGCCGGATATTTTTTAGGAGACCTCGGGATAATTTCCCGTCATGTTTGTGGCGAACAAAACAAGCGTTTTCAGCCAAACCATGATGTCTTTTTAACCCCTAACCGAGTGGTTTTTGTGAGCCCAATCTAAACGGAGCAGGAGCACAGCTTTGAGACGAGACAGAGAGACAAATCGAACTTAAAGAAACATAAAGTTGGAACTTAACTTTTTGACTTGTGGTTTTGCAGAAACGTACCTTGCCAACACTTATTCTGATGATTCAGTTGATTACTTGCTTCTCCTTGTCATTTATTGCAGTACAAGAAACTTTAGGTTTTAGTCTGTCTGTTAAACAAAATAATTAATTTGAAGACATTTTACACACTTTTTAATGAATAACTGATCTATAATCAAAATAATCAACAGGTAATCATAATTAGTTGCAGCCTTAGTCGGTATCTTCCTGAAATGTTGTGCACGTAAATGTATTTCCTGCTATTTGAATACTGTCTAAAAGTATGTTTTGTTATGTTTTGTTGCACATTATTTCATATTCCTCTGTATCAACATCTGTTGTGTTTAAGATGCAGATGTCACTAAAGATGTGCGTCAGACGAGCTTGTCGCTGCTGAACGCATCAGACCTGCATCATCATGAGACCTCATGAGGTCATTATGCATGTGGGTCAGGCGTGCAGCAGACAGCCTCCCTGGAAACCGACTGCATCACACTCTGCATCAATGAAAATTCAAATCCGACCCTCTTTGTCTCCGTAAATGGTCTGAAATGTATGGCTGGCTGTCTTGTGCTGATTCCTTTTGCATGAATGTTTGCAGTTTTTCTTATATTTGTTTTCCTGCTAGGCAACATTAGGCTGAAGAGAAAGAAGAAGGAAGAATCAGACATCGGTTTATAGACAAGGAATCTGTCGGGTACGTTTGTGCATGATGGGTCACAATTAACACGGTTCAACCCAAGAAAAAACAAGTCAAGAATCATGATCATAAAATAGAAGAGAACAAAAATGTGTCAGAGCAAAAATCCAGATGGAACTGGATCCAAATACAATGATAACTCTTGAAAATCATCCATGTAACCTTTCTCGCAAATTAGTATAACTACCCAGAATTGTACATTCGGTGAAGGGAGGGATTATTGCTTTGTTAGAGAAACTCTCCTCTCACCTTCCTGCAGCTGTTCTTCATGTTGTGCTGCCTGCATTAATGTCGTACACTAACATTAAGAGTCGAGAGCGGCGGCGGAGCTAAAAGCATCATTTAGAGGCCTCAGCAGTTTGTGGTCAAGCTGAACTCTGGAATAATGTGTTCGCCTGAGAGCTGGGTTAATTATTTTATCATCTGCAGGCTGTGTGTTTTACTGCTGGTGGCTCAAGATGGAAGAAGTTATGGAAACTGTAAAATAAGTCTCCATTCATAACTGGAGGGAATAACCTGTCCAGTACCTGTAGCTGGTGGTCATATTGTTCGTACGGTCTCAATAAAGCCAAAACGAGTTGAAGTAAATCATGCAATCCTACTTTACAGAGCCGGGCAGGTGGGAACACGCCTGATCATTTTGGTGAATGAATAAGTAATTAATGTGTCATGAGAGTCATCAGTGTTGGATCAGAATGTATCATAACAGTGATGTGATGTGCAAAGACTCAGTGGTTAATTGCTACTAATGCTCACAGCGGAATGTTTAAAATCTGGACAGAGCTCCAGGGTGCAAATGTGAAAGTGCCTAAAACCTGAACACTTTATAATGGAGAGTAGGTGGGTGACTGAACTGGTTTCAAGAAGAGGTCTGGTTGTATGTAGGCTTATGAGAAAATGTCACCTCAATAAACATTATGGGTTTATGAGCTTGATTAAGGATGTTGCTACCTTATGATTGACGAGTCGCTACGAGGGCAACATGTCCTCAGATCCAATCAGGGTATCCTCTGCAGCGCCACCCTCAGGTCCAAATACAGTGATGGCGTCGGCTCCAGGCTGCTAAAACGGTAGTCCACAAACCAGTGCGTGATGTCACAGTAGGTTTACACTTGAAGCTAACCAATAGCGTGAATTTTACAATGGATATGTCAGAGATTATGACTTCAGAGCATGATTTCTACATCGTGGGAACGTTTTTCTGCACAATGAAACAAACTGAAAAACTACTTTAGTATGTGTGATGTTTGATTTTCGTACATTATTATTGTAGAAGTCCAGCACCGGGCACGCTGCAGCTGAACAGGCCTGTCGTACAGCGTCGACACCCTCAGCGTCACACACACAGCTGATACTTGTGCACCGATGATTACAGTATATGTTGCAGCCTGGAGCTTCTGCTGAGAGCAGATGGCTGTAGAAGAAATATACTACTATGCAAATCAACAATACAACTGCTGAGACCCAATCAGATCAGAGGAGAGCTGGCAGCGCCCCCCACCCCCCGACTGTGACAGCAGACTGAGGCACATATATCAATTCTACCCCACTTCTGGCCCTCTGTGCTATAAATAGCAGCCTGAGTGTGGAGCGTCGAGCAGCACACCACGTATCATAATGAAGCCCATTATGTAAGGTCCTGTCCCGCGCGACTACACGGGCCGAGCCGGGGTCTTCCTGCCAGGTGACAGACAGCTGGGTCTCCCTCTCTGGGTTCACATCCCCCGGCAACAAGCAGAAGAGCATTAAGAGAGAGGAGCGACTGACAGCGATGCACAAACGCTTGATATGAGCCATTTTCAGGAAATGTCTCGGTAGGTCAGAGGGCTGCTGATCATTGAAGAGGGGTTCGGTCCAGAGTGCAGATGAACATGAAGTAGACTTGCATGTGTTTGACACATGAACTGCATAACACGATCAATTTGCTTTGCTCAGCACTGCAAACGTGATTTATCCCACGTGGCTTTGATCAGGCTGACAACATTTATCTTTAGTCAGTGAACCTTTTAAATATTAAAGTCAAACTGACACAATATTTATTTGATCTTGTCTGCTGCAGCATCAACATCACATCTGTACATCACATCTGTATATCACCTGTCCTGTGTTCCCTTTCTAGTTTTACTTTCATTCATCAGTTTGCAAAGCAGAAGGAAGCATGTTTTGTCTTTTATTTTGGGACGACGGACAGATATAAATACACACAAACAGTATTGAAAAGACATAATTATCAATTTATATGATGTATTTGTTAATCTGTGCCCCTTAATCTATTAATGTATTCCTATTCCAATATATTTCTTTGCTTTTATTAAATGTAAAATTCTCTTTTGTCATCACTGAATTTCTTGATATTTTATTTAATCTCTGTGTTCTTGAAACATGTGAATATTTTAATGGATGGTTGTCAATAAAGTTGGAAAAAATGCCATAGTCCCCATGAGGCCAGTCAGAAGTGTGAATCAGAGCGGTAGCAGATTTGAAATGCTTTGTTGTTATGTTTTAGTTGTGAGTGTACAACACCCACAACTGAACCAGAATTTTTAAGTTGTATTGATTAAAGCTGCCGATTGTGTTCTTCTGTTTCCTCAATGCTGCAATCGCTCGCCTCCACTTGCAACTCAAATGAAAGCAAACTTTAACGATGAGCTGACATCAATCCAAAAGCCCAAATGCAAAAGAAAAAAAATCCAAGGAAAAAAACAAAAAAGAGAATTACAAATCTGAAGACAAACCAGAAGTCACAGATCAAAGTGGGAGCACTGAGGACACACAAGGACCGGAGAACATGCACAGGAACACCAGGTGGAAACAGACGAACCAACGAAGAGGAGGAGGAAAGCAGAAACAGAACTGACACACAGGTGTGCACTGAGAAGGGTGGGAAAGCAAACAAAGGCAGGAAGCGGGACGTAAAACATGACACTCTACAAAATAAAACAGGAAGCAACGGACCAAAACCCCCAAACGATGACCAAACTCCAAATTTGCAGTTTGTGTCCATCGTCATCATCCTCTGCTTCGGACGGCCGAAGCTACAGGCCAACACACTCCACCAGGTGATAGACAGCACCAAAATACTGTATAATGATTGAGTTTACTTCATATGTGACAGTGCTTGTGCGGTCATGTGTGTGTGTATGTCATGGGACTCCCTCCGTCCCTCTGCAGACGGTCGGTGCAGAGCGTTCGAACTGTATTCTCAGAGCGTGAGTCACTGGAACGCTCCGTGGCACCGAGGGAGCGAATCACATTTGTTCTCTTTACCATCTGCCACGTAATGAGGAAAAGAAAAGAGAAGGCGCCGCAGACACAAACGAGATGTTTCGGCTAATGTGTGAACTTTTTAATGTTTGCACAAAGATAATCACACAGTGACTGTCGATAAATAACTAAGTCTGCAAATGTCTTTTTTTTTATTGCTTCTGTCGCTCGCTGCTGAGTTGTTCCTGCACTGCTCGTCACAGAGATCGCCTGTCAATCAAACAGTGTGGGCGGGACTGATGTGTTTCAACACGTCTTGATGCACTCTGAGTTATTGTTTGGTTTTCTTTCCATTGTCTAGTGGCTGCATATTATGTCTCATATGTTGTATCAGCTGTAATCAAAATGTTTTTTATTATCGCAATGTCGAGGCCTTTCTATCAGGTGATTATTTTGCCTCGCAGTCTCACAAACTCTTAGATTTGAAGTGATGACAGTGAACACATCACAGGACACGAAACACTACGTCTGGAATTGGTCAGTCGCAAAGTCCAGAGAGAAGATACTTGGATTTACCCTCAGAATGGGTCAAAAATGGTGCAGAATATCCTCCTGGTCCACAGACCGGACTACTGTCAGAGTTGACCAGGTTTTATATTAAAGCTCTACAGGTACATGAAACAATAAGTCATTTATTTTCACTTAAAGACAAAATCTCTGAATAAATTAGATGTTAAGGACAAAGGTTAAAGATTCTCATTAAAGAAAGATTTCACAATTTTGGAATAAAAACGTATTTGTTGGGTTAATTTAAATCTATGCACTCTCATTTCTGTAGGCTAAACATGGTTAGTTTAGCTCATTTTAGCTTATCATAAACTGGGTTAACAAACAAGGTATACAGCAGTTTCAGAGGTTTTTTGTTAACATGAGACAGGCTTGGCAGGCTGTTTCCTCCTGCTTCTAGTCTGTATGCTAAGCTAATGCTAACCATTTCCTGGCAATAGCCTCATATTTAGCTTACAAACATTAGGTATCAATCCTCTCTGACAATTCTAAACAAGAAAGAACAAAATCTGTATATTCAGAGACAAATTCTTATTCCAGCAGCAGTATTTTTATCAATTAAAACATGTCTGAAGGTGAATTTTTAATTATTTTTCCAGTGTCAAACCATTTGTATGAGGAATCCATCAGTCACGCCCTGCACACTCCCCGTCACCTGTTGACTGCCATCATCATGTCGCTGCGCTGCTAGCAGGTGTGTTAACGAGCAGAAGAACAATAGCTGCCTCTCCTCAGGTACGCGAGCAGGCGGCAGCACATCGGAGGTGACGTTAGTGGAGTTGTCTGGTGCATTCGGGCGTTCACAGCTTTTCCTGACCACTGCTGATGTGATTCCTCCTCGACCCAGTGAGCAGAGCACATTTTTACGCCGACGCGAGCGCCGTGATGATATCGAACTGGCACGCCATTATCCTCATTCACATCTCGAGCCGAGCAGCCGAGGAGGGAAAACAGGAGAGGAATGTTTCATTTATGTTTCCATTCGTTGACAATGAAATGGTTCCATTCATTGATTATTTAATGTTTTGTGTTTTTTTTCTTCTATTTTTTGACATTTGTGTATGTATTTTAGGATCCTGCTGTCTGACAGCTTGCTGCTCTGTGTCGTAGAGCTTCATCGTCCTAAAACTATTAACAGAACTACGAGTCTACATCCATGTCTGCTGCTCTGTGCTCACTGAATGCTAACAGTAGTAAACTCACAGTGACAATGCTAACATGCTGCTGATCACCAGGTACAGTCATAGTTCAGCGTGTTAGCATGCTCACTCCATTTCTATTTTGCGCTAAACAACAGTGTAAATACGCAAAATACACTCACAAAATGTTAAGAAAGAAAAAATGATAGCACCCATTTTCATTATTAAAGTGAAACTCTCGCCAAAATGCAACCTCGGCTTTTTTTAGTAAATGTACCCGAGTCAAACCTTTGTGTAAAAGCATAATTACGACGAAAGAGCCACTTTTAAGATTTACCGTATTTTCCCTTTTAGGGTTAAAATCATTTTCAATGGGAGTGCTACGGGCACGTTTACGACAGCATCAAAATCCCTATCTTCAAAACACTAAGAAGGCTCGACACAACATGAAACTTTGCTCGTAGTATCACCAGGGTCTCTACACATGAACACGAGCATTGAGAACATTGTTTGTGTACACAGAGTTACTAAAAAGAAAGTTTCTGAACAACTCACGTTAGCAGTAGCTTGTTCCGTTAGCCGCCGTTCTGTCAGTGGAGAAGTATCGATCTCAGAATGCGACGTAATCTGGAGGACAGTTAAGGTGGAACTACTGTCTTCCGGCAACAACTATCCATGCGATATCTCATGTTTTCCGGCTTTTGATTTTAGTAATGTCTTTTTCAACTTTAAGGTCAATATTGTTTTTCACTAACGACAAAACAATGAATTATCTGTGCATTTATATGGAACTAAGCTTTAGGAGCGCTCCACCTTAACTGTCCTCCAGGTTACGGTTACAAGTTTCATGTTGTGTCGAGTCTTCTTAGTGTTTTAAAAATAGAGATTTTGATGCTGTTGCTAAAGGTCCCGTAGCACTCCCATTGAAAATGAGTTTGACCTGAAAATGACAATACGGTAAATCTTAAAAGTGCCTCTTTAGTTGTAATTATGCTTTTACACAAAGGTTTGACTTATAAACACTCACAAAAAAAGCCTTGGTTGCATTTCGGCGAGAGTTTCACTTTAAACAGAAGAATACAACTTTAGAAATCTACATTTTCTCCTACCAAAAAAAAAAATAATACAACCTAAATCAACATTCAGTCATCCAAACTTGAGAGAAACAGAATGAAAACTCACCAAAACTGTCTTGGTTTGACTCTTTTCCAATAATCAAAAACGCTGGATTTAGGGTCCGTGTGTCGGCTCTGAGTCATTCACTGGAGGTGGACGTAGGTGAGCTCAGCAGAATCACTAAAATCACCCAATAAAACCCAACCAGTGATGGACTGTCTGCCATATTTCATGACCATCCATCTATTAGCTGTGGAGACATTTTACTCAGAACTACAAATAAATCTCACGGTGATGCTGGAAGAAAGAGTCAGGGAACCGTCACAAGCGGCAGGATTCATCTTCTTGGATCTATGAACATCTGTAGAGACCTGTGTGTCAATCCATCCAGTCAAAGTTGAGATATTGATACTGAACTTTGACCTCATAATGACACGACAGGAAAAGTCATGTGGGGCTGTAAATACATCAGTGAGCCACAGTTGACATTTTTCCTTAATTACCGTCAACACACATCTTATTCCCATACACATCTGGTAGAAATACACCAAATGTGTATCAATCCACAGCTGAAAATAGTCCCCAGCAAATAAAACTAATGAGTTCTCTCTCCTGTTTGAGTAACGTTACGTAAAAACTCCAGTGAGCAGCCGTCAGGAAACCATTTAAACTGAAGAAGGAACACATTAACTTGATGCTGAGTGTCCCTACAAGTTTAATTTTTGAAGTATCACAGCTGTAATCAGAGGAAATGCGGAGATAAAATGGTTTTCGAAATGTATTTTCTGTTTATCCGAGTATTATCATCAATAATTCATTAAGATATAATCGTGCATTCCGTCTCCATCAGTCTGATTATTAATGAAATGCTGTCAAACTCAACCATTTTGATTTATACCACAAATAATTCAGAGGCTGTTTTAAAAAAAAAAAAGAAAAGAAGCTGCTGCGACTCTGCCGAGGATGAAATGACTGTTGGTTTGTTTCTGCTTCCTCTTACATTAGAGCAAGATCTAATTCTCATCGACTGTTTCATTGATCGCTTTTTCTTGAGCGACATTTCCTCGTTCCATTAGGCCGGGCCGCGGGCAGAATTCCCTCACTGCCTATTAGAAGGATTTCATGTAAAGGTGAAGGCCACATCCTTCTACACCGGGATCAATATGTCAGCCTCTCGTCCTGCTGCTGGAGCGCTTCAATAACCCGGCGGATCATTAAAAAAGCAGAGAGCGCCGAGAATAGAAACTGTAACACACCTCGGTTAATATGTTGTATTGAACAGACTGTAGAAACTGACGTGGAACATTAGAGTTAACTGCACATTATATAGTAATATGAGACCTGAATGTCGTCTTTTAGGGCTAAACTCAAAACTGTCGTGTGGCTGTAGCATCATCTCAGCTCCCATCAGACACACTGAAGGAAATTCATACTAAAAAAAACTGTCATTTTGATTTAGTTTTGCACAGAAGGACGATAGTTTAACTCGTCAACAAAATGTGTTTCCACGACTCTTCCAAGATCAACTTCACTTGACTAATAACAGACAACTTTCCGTCCTCAGCAGGTCCTGTAAATGTGAAAACAGCCTTCTTGTCTCAAAGTATCCGACTGAAGGAGTGACGAGCTAAATCAGCATGTCGGTCGGATGTACCGGACTGTACTGTCATACACTTAGTAGCTGGTTTTGAGCCCTCTGAAGGATCCTCCTGGTAAAAGCTCTTAGGACTGATCCTGTGTTGCCGACATCTCAAGTTGAAGCAAGTTGAATGGATGTGGGAACGTTTGGCAAAACACGAGTGGATTTAAGGACGTATTTCCCAGTTACATGTATGTGAAAACTGGCATTCTACCCAAATTCCCTGATCATGTTTACAACTTTGGAGCGGCTAAATGTAAAAGTATTTGCAAACATAAATCCTCATCGTGAATCCTTATAATTGTTTTATTGTATGAACACACAAACTACAACCGCGCACATGAAAGTGACCAACAGTTCAGTTTTATGTTTAGTTTTCAGTCACATTATGATTAATTAACTTGGTCCTCAACCGATAAAACTGTGAGTAAAGATCAGATCATCACTGAATCACAGCAAGCAGATTTCTGCTTGTGCTGTTCTCTGACGAGAAGCCATGACGAGCCGCTAACAATCTCATTGTTTGGATACTCGTCCTCCTCGCTTTACCTGCTTTTAATGCTAGTTTGCAGTCAGATGTACGAACTGGACGGTCGTAGCTCGTGACATAAAAAAGCAACATGACAATAACAAAGGAAACGGGACATAAAAAGTGCGACGGGAATCATTTACGACTGGAAGCTCGAACTGTCGCCAGGCAAACGAAAACATCAGCCTCTGTCTGTTCGTTAGCAAAGTAAAGCTAACGACTAAAGCAATACTTGTACGTACGGTGATAAATGATATTCTCTGTTATTTTGTCTCGATGCAGAATTTAAACACCAATTTCAACTGGATGGCAAAATGTAAAAGACAGAACGATGCGTGCCACGTTTATAATCCGAGCTCGGCTCCATTCTTCACTGTTAGTGAGTGTGTCTGTTCATGAGTGAAGACAGTGGAGGTGAATTCATCTGCTTGTATAAATTATGGATCATTACAAATATGCCATTTTAAAAAAAAAAGGACAGTGAGAAACTTGCATCTTGTACAGACGTCATAAATTGTTTGAAAATCGCAGCGTAACCCTCAGACTCAAAACAAATTAACCCACGTCCGACGCTCACTTTATTTTTCATGGAACTCGTTTTCAGCGCTCTCCTCAGTTGTGGGCAGCAGCGACAGTCTGACTTGTGCTGTTTTCTGTGATTAATTTGGGAGTTTCTCTAATAAAAACAGAAGGTAGATTTGCCGGCAGCCTAATCAGTGATGTCACAGCAGGCGGGGATCCGTGACATCACTGATTGAGACGTGAACAGTGTGAAGCCACAGAGACCAGCAGCAGTTTCTGCCCTTCTCCTGCAGGTTTAGTAGAGTTTAAATGCCCCACGATGGTCTGATGGTGATAATGTGATTGTAACGCCGTCGGGATGAGCTGCACACTGAACACACCGGTGAGCTTCTCCTTTTTCAGGATCCTGCTTTGTGTTGTGTGTCTCACACTCACATCTAAATTGCCTCATCCTGCAGACAGATGTTGTCTGCATCTGTGAGGTGAATACATTTAATACGCTGTGTGGTGTTTCAGCGAAACCCACCGCGAGCGCTCCGCACATATGTACAGTGGAGCGACGCCATCTGCAGACCTGTTAATATGACACATCATGAATACTGGCGCAGCTGCCTGCACTCCTTCAGCTCGCACAGAATCCCCCCGTCATTTACATAATCTGCAATCTGGGATGTTTGTCATAATGATCACCACACGGCTTCACGCGGATATAAATATTTCAGAAGGGAACGTACACACACGCTCGCTTCAGAGTGGAAGTTATGTAATTTAGCAGCGAGATGATGAGAACGTGTGTGTAATTTGCAGTTTCCTGATATTTCCGTCAACTCATCTTCAGTATATTTACTGTAAATCAACACAAAGTTTCTTATTATGTGGTTTTGTAAGACTTGGATGTTTTTTTTCAGTTGCAATATTAAGATTGTGACACGTCTGGTGTGCTTATTAATAAGTAGATGTTTTTGTAACTGCACTCATATTGAAAGCCCAACTTTAAAGCGAAGCTCTCACCAGGCTGTACCCGAGTCAAACCTTAGTGTAAAAGCATAATTACGACCAAAGAGGCACTTTTAAGATTTACCGTATTTTCGTTTCCAATAGGAGTGCTACGGGCACTTTAGCGATAGCATCAAAATCTCTATTTTAAAACACTAAGAAGACACAACACAACATGAAACTTTGCTCGTAGTATCACCAGGGTCTCTACACATGAACACGAGCATTGAGAACTTTGTTTGTGTACACAGAGTTACTAAAAAGAAGGTTTTTGAACAACTCACGTTAGCAGCAGCTTGTTCCGCTCGCCGCCGTCCTGCCAGTGGAGAAGTGTCGATCTCACAATGAGACATAACCTGGAGGACAGTTAGGAACGCTCCTAAAGCTTAGTTCCATGTAAATGCAGGATAATTCATTGTTTTGACATTAGTGAAAAACAATATTGACTTTAAAGTTGAAAAAGGAGCCTCATATAAGAAAAAACACTAAAATAAAAAGCCGGAAAAGTTACGTGAGATATCTCGGATGGTTGTTGCTGGAAGACAGCAGTTCCACCTTAACTGTCCTCCAGGTTACGTCACATTCTGAGATCGATACTTCTCAGTTGGCAGGACGGCGGCGAGCGGAACAAGCTACTGCTAACGTGAGTGGTTCAAAAACCTTCTTTTTTTTTTCTCAAACAATGTTCTCAATGCTCGTGTTCATGTGTAGAGACCCTGGTGATACTACGAGCAAAGTTTCATGTTGTGTCGAGTCTTCTTACTGTTTTAAAAATAGAGATTTTGATGCTATCGTAAAAGTGCTCGTAGCACTCCCATTGAAAATGATTTGACTAGAAAAAGAAAATATGGTAAATCTTAAAAGTGCCTCTTTCATCATAATTATGCTTTTAGACGAACATTTGACTCGGGTACATTCACAAAAAGACCCGCGGTTGCATTTTGGTGAGAGTTTTGCTTTAAGGTACTTACAGTTGTAGCATTTCCATTTTCTGATACTTAATACTTTCCTGCCACCACATTTACTTGATAATTTGAGTTCCTGGTTACTTTACTGCATGCTGTGTTCTGCATATAATTCAAATTAATGCATCTTAAATAAGATTTTTTTTAAAATCAGAGAAATGCTGAATATCAGATCCAATTATCAGTCGGGTCAATAATCAGTTGTAGTAAACAGCTGGTGAGATTCTGTTTCGATGAAACTGTTTCGATCCAATATACAACTATTCAAAAAATAAAGAAGGAGTTTTTAAGTGACATTTATTTCCCAATACAGAGTCAAATTCACCATGTTTCACTGTTATATTCATATTATGGCACATCAAACCCTCTGATGACAGCCGGTGCGAAAGGACACCGAGGAGGAAAATGGTCGTCTTGTCTGAGCAGCTCACCTCATTTGTAATTGTAATTTAATGGCGTGTCTGGTTTATAAATGTGAGTGTTACTGCTGATATCAAATGAACATTAACACATATTTCATAGGTAATATAGCTGGTTGTCAAACTGTATTTTTCAAATTATTTTTATTATTTGTTCATCAGGAAGTCTCAGTGAGATCAAGATATGTGTTTACAAGGAAGACCAGGCTAAGCTAACAGCTGCATCGAAGTCACAACGTGATAAATTGTGATAAATAAAACACGATATGACAGAATGACAATAAAACTGGAGAGCAGTAATCAAACACGGTGACCTCTCAGGAAACACAACAACATGCGTCCTTCACCACATTCTTAATGATGCCATCATAGTCATCAGTAGATAGAAATGTTTCTAATTTCAGATTTCTTCATGAGATTATTCCACGACAACGGCGCGTCGTATGAAAATGCAGATTCTGTCAAAACTCATTTAAAAGCAGCCACTGAAACTCACAGCGCTCAGACAGAGAAGCTACAGAGGTCATCTGTAGCTTCAGTGTGTCTTTGGAAGAAAACATTTGAAAACCAGAGCATGCACATAAATATAAATGTATTATCAGATAATATCAGATACACTCAGACTTTTGCTAGCATACTATTTTGCACATTTGCACCAACTTGGTGCGAACAATGCTACTTTGCACCTCATGTAAATACTGTAAATATCTTATTTAGTTTATTATATTCTGTCTGATTTGTTTTGTGTCTGTGTAACTAACAGGCTGACTTGTGTACTTAATGTTTAACTTGCTTGTCTGTGTACAATATTATATTATTTTGTATTAATTGCTTTACTTTTACTCAGGTTTGACTTTTAGGTACTTTTACACTTTTCGTGTTCATGTGTAGAGACCCTGGTGATACTACGGGCAAAGTTTCATGTTGTGTCGAGTCTTCTTAGTGTTTTAAAATAGAGATTTTGATGCTATCGTAAAAAGCGCCGTAGCACTCCCATTGAAAATGAGTTTCACCCAAAAACGAAAATACGGTAAATCTTAAAAGTGCCTCTTTCATTGTAATTATGCTTTTACACGAAGGTTTGACTCATATTCAATCACAAATAAAGCCTCGGTTGCTTTTTGGTGAGCGTTTCGCTTTAACAAGCATCTTAATGTCTCTCAGATACGATGATGTGCAGGTTTTGTTGAACACAGGTGTCAGTTGTGAACGAGTCGCTGACTCACAGGAGATCCCTGACAGGAGATAACAGCACCATCTGCTGTGGACTGTTTGTCACTCCCACACAAAATCTGGAGCCTCCGACTCGCTGCTCATCCTCCAGGGATTCATGTCGTTTTGTTTTTCAGATTCTGGTCTATAAGCCGAGTTAGAAACATGAACAATGGAGACATGTAGAGCAAGAATTACAAATGTTTTATTGCAATAAGAAAAGCAATATACTGTACACTGTCGTGGCAGTGGAATTAACAGGAGCAGCATTTGTTTTATAAGAGGTATAAGTTGCATAGGAAAGACATCAGAATTGATTATTAAGTTGATTAGCAGCGCAGCAACTCTGTTAGAACTGTTATTTAAAACAAAAAGTACAAGAGATGGTTTAAAAACAGACACATTCATCAGAAGAAATGTGTTATTTTGAGAAAACCTGAGCACCTTTAGCATTTTATGGCTAATTCACATGACAAATGTTTAGTTAAAAACAGACTTTAGTCAAACAAACACAGTAAAAAGTGAATCAGCGGAAGTTTGATGGCTGACGCACACAGACGAGGCATGAGAGTGTTTGAGGTTATTAAAAAGTGTTAGAAAGGAATTAGGTCATTAATTAAAACTTGGTGAAGATAATATTCGGTCCGTGTCGTCTCATGTCGACTCAGACGGTTTTCTTCTTGATGCTGAGCAGCTGAGAGACGCTCTGCAGACCCCAGAACAGCAGAGAGAGGGAGACAAAGGCCTGGACAACACAGACACACAGACGGGATCAGATCAGAGGCGTCAGAGTGGATTTCCCTTCAAAATGACGGCTGTGACACTCTGAAGATAAACTGACTGAGCTGAGGCGAAGACACGAAGCTTCATCACACTAAAGCGTCTAAAAGTGACGACAGCCACGAGAGTTTGATGCTGGTCTGTCAAAGTGTTCATGAGGCGACAGCTCGAGTTTGAAGGAAGACGTGAAATAAAAGGTTGACACGTTGAATTTCCAATTTTTTTAAACTTATTTTTCATTACATTTCAGATATCTGCCTTCAGGATCATCTTCAGCATCAATTAATCTGCCAAATGTTAGAAAATAGCAAGAAAGAAATACATATATTATTTATTTTGATGGATTTAAATCACTTATTTTGTTCAGCTAACAGCCAAAAATACAATTATCTTTAGTTTATTATCACAGCAGATAAATTGCAGGCAAATATTCATAGTTAAGATGCTCGAACAAGAACAATTTGGGAGTTTTTGCATGAGAAAATGACAATTAATTGATTATCAAAATAACCAAAAATACAGCTACATAAAACTAACCTTTGAAACATGAAACTTACTTTCTCGTTTCATATATTTTCTATAATTATTCAAGAGTATAATTCAATAAAGTTGTCCCTGTCTTTAGGAGCTGCTCAAGGTTTCAAGGTTTGGATACTCGTCCTCCTCGATTTAATAGATTTAAACAGTCAAATGTGGGATCTCATTCTACCGTCCTCTGGAGAACAGCATCAGCTAAACTGTAAACTGATTAAAGTCAAACTGGATCGTCCTAGAGTAAAAAGAACCACGACACAAAGAAAGAAAAACGAGACGTAAGAAGTGTGATTGGTAACATTTACGACCAGCGAACAGAAAGACAAACAGCGAAAGTGAACTCGTAATTGAAAGAAAACAGCGAGGGGCGCTGGAGAAAGTGGGCTCAGAGGTTAAGCAGCAGGTCTTCTCCCCCGGCGCTCTCACGACGGGGTCACCCGGGTCACCGTCATGGCCGACCTCGCCGCTCAGAGGAGGGGAGGGGAGAATAAACCCGGGCCCTCGCCTCCGCCCCCTCGCTGCTGCGTTCTGGCCCATAAACTGCATCCTACATCGCAACCCGAGCCAAAACCAGACCGCTGTCCATCACAGGCAAAACGGCATGATGGGAAAAAAAGCAGCTGTTTCCCTCTGAGAGTGAGAGAGCGAGAGAGAGAGAGAGAGAGAGAGACTACCTGAGAACTGCCTCCCCGCCGAGAGACAATAAAAGCATCGCGATCGTAGAAGAAAAAGGAGAAACGATTTAATAAGAACGTAAAGAGGTTCAGAACGAGCTGCTCCTGCTCTCCTGCTCTCCTGTCGCCGTCCAAATATCATTTACAAATCTGGAGCTTTGAATTTCATATCGACCAAACAAATCATGACATGTAACCCAGTACATTTACACACATCCTGTGTACGTTTTAAATGGTACGCAACATGTTTCAGAGGAAATCACTCCACTTCCTTCGACATCCATCAACCAGCTACAGTTATTAGTCACGTTTCAGATCAAGATTGCTCATAAAGGTTGATGTGTTTATAAAATGTGATGCATTCAAGTTTAAGTTTACGCATTTAAGTTAGCTGCACTCCCACAGCGCCAACATCAGTAGAGATAATGTAATAATATCCAATGATAAGATGAAGAAGACGAGAGTAAGAGGATAATAAGACGACTTTTACTTTTAAAACTTTAAATACACTTGACTGATAATAAAACTTCTGGACTTTTACTCCAGTCAAACATTATTTCAAGACATTTAATGGTAATAAAGTACTTTAACAGTGTTTTAACGCTACTTTTACTTGATTAAAGTACCTGAAAACTTCTTCTCTCCTCACCTCTGTTGTTCTTCACACATTCAGAAAATAACAATCAACAACACAATCAGTTACTTTCATACAATATCACCGATTTCCAAATAAACCTCAATGTGTTCGGCCCGTCCAGCACAGCTAACTGAAACTGGTTCTGATTCTGAACACCTGACACCTGCGACAGGTGTGTCAGAGGGCATCTTAACTGTGTCGCTTCTTTGTTTTATTCAACACAGCCTCAATGACCCGCTTCCATCAGAACAGGCCCGTATAGGCGAACACATACACACATGCTGCCTGTATCATCCGAGCCACACGAGGCCGATCGATCGGTGGATGAAAACACTCGAGAGAACGTCTCAGAACATTTTACTCCAGAGTCCAGTTCTGAGCTTCAGTGGAAACTCTAGATTATCTTTATTTCTTGCTCCTAATCCACATTTATCATTTATAATTTAAAAAAACTAAAGATTTTACACTCAAATTTTATGAAAAGTCTAAAAATACGAAAACACATCATTAATACCATAATGATACACATATTTCCACCTAAATACTTTAAATGTTCTGCAAATAATACATAATTTTATTAAAATAATATTTTCAAAGCAGGAATCTCCAACTGTATATATTTAAAAAGTGTGGTGTTGCTTCTTTTACTTAAAATACTATTCTGTAAATAGATTTAAAGACTATAAAGACACAAAGACGTGATCATGAATAGAAATCTCACTGTTCACCAAAAGAGGATCTATTTCACGTCGTCATGTGTTCACTAATCTAAATAAAAATAAAGCTAGTTTAGGGGAAAATCTGTATTAAATGAATAAAAAGCAAATGAAGAATAAAGGTCAAAGTAAAAGTCACGCTGACATTTTAGCTTCTACGTCACAACAAATCCAATTAATACGGTTTCAACGTGACGGCTGAGATTCTAAACTCCACGCAGGAAAAAAACAGATGGAGTACAAATAGACGAGGTCGCTTCGTGTCCATCTCAGAGACGGATTGGGATCGAGAAGCTCGGCAGAAACTCGCACGTCACATTTCACTCCAACCGACCGAAACATGACAGAAGCTTCTATCAAAGCCGCATGTGGAAGCCGAAAGGACGGACGGACGGGCACCCATTGGACTGTTCTGCTCCCATCTCTCGCCCCACTTCGCCCCTCTGTGCTCCATTTTTTTAATGGACTCTGTAGGAAATCCATGTGGGACAGATTACATAGTGGAAGGAAGCGAGTTTGATCGTCTACAAATAAGCACTACGGCCAGACGGCAGCAGGCTCCCAAAGTAGAGATCTCAGCAAATCCGCTCACACTCACTTTGTTTTCCTGCAGAAGGCATTTTGTTAAGAGCAGTAATACGAAAAGCTGCAAAACATGTGTTTTCTGTAGGCTGAGCCTGAAAACTGCAGGTCCGTCTTCTTAAAAAGGACGTTATCTATCTGCCCTGCGCCGTAAATGTCACATTAATGTCTGTAATGGCAAAATGTGAGGCACAGAATTGTCCAGAGTGGATGTTTTTGTCCCAGCAGTGGTCAGAATCCAGGTACGTTTGGTGTGTGCAAGCGTTAAATCTAAAATGTTATAATTATGCTTAGTACAAATAAAAAGAATTAAATCTGCAGGATTTGCTGCAGTGGTTTCGTGCCAAACAACAAACACAGGAAGTAGAAAAAATATGAGCAAAGATAAAAAGCATGTATTTATATTGAGACATATAAAAAGCAGGATGTGCACACCTGCCACAGATTTCTGTCAGGTGGTTCTTGGATCCAGACGAGTGGTTTTATTGTTTGCACAGCGGCCACAAAGACAGCTGGGTAGTTTCTGTTTTCCTCAGAGTCACGACGACCAACAACACAGGACGGAAATATGACTTTATTCATTCATTTAGCGTCTGATTGAGTCGTGAAAGCAGAGAGAGGAGAACTTGAAGGTGAGGTTTGTAGGGAACCAATCTGAACGCTGACAGTGTCGTTATTCAACAGTTTGTTTGACGAGGTTTCATCTCCGGTCAGAAGACGTGAAGCCCATGTGGATTCATTCAGGCCACGCTCGTGTATTCAGGTAGCTTCAGTTAGCTGCTCAGCTGCACTTCTGCTCCATCTGCGCTGTGAGTGATTAATAACGTGGATGTTTGTGCTGTACTCAGTTTAAAACATCTGGTACTGACAGTCTATACAGTGACTGTGTGACATAACATTTATTCTGGGAGGAAGGGCAGGTTTGTCTTGCACAAAAAGACCCGACAACATGTGACGTTTTAATTATGTTGAGAAATACATTCTGGAGTGTGACGTGTACGGGAGCGGACGGATTTACGCAGCAAACTTCATTCAATGGACGTAAAGGTTTGGACATGAGGTGTGCCGGCCTCTCTGATAAAACCCATCTGTCTGTAGTCTGTAGCTTCTGCTGCTGGAGGGCAAAACCTTACATTTTGTTTCATCCGCCGACTTCCTTATCGAGGAAGAAGTGGAGGCAACCTAATGAAATGTACTCTTAACTTGAGTAAACGTGTGGATTTCTCTGGTCTTCAGCATCGTTGGAAACATTTGGGGTAATGTGAGAAACATAACTAAACTCGTTGATTTTAATGCAGAACTCTTTGAACGTTTTACACTTTTAGACAATTAAATTTGTAGCCTAAATCTGTGTTTCTACGTTACACTTTAGAACTTATTTCTGAACATCCAATTTAGATATTCAGTGGGAATTACAAGAACTGCGGCCTCTCGGGAACAACACTGTAATATTCAGGTTTAAATAGCTGCTTCATCTGAAAAATGTCCCTTTACTGATGAAATATGGTGTTGACAAGAATAAAAGTCCTGAAAACATCTGCAGCTCCACCACTGAAGATCTCTGGAGAGCAGCGCTGTTGATCGATGCTGACCATCCAGCAGATGCATTCAACACCTCGGGGTGCACCTGGTTGCCCCTGGCGACCGTCTCCCAGCCTCCAGCGGGTTAACCTGGCAGAGCCCCTCGCTGTTCTCCGACTGCAGCTGCGCTCGTGATTGAAATGAAAACAAGGCAGAATGGCTGCTGTCAGCCGCGTGATATACGACCTGTAATGGGATGTTTCCAGAGCTCGCTCTCCATATGGCTGCCTACAGTCCATCGGACCTGGACTGAACTGTGTCGGAAAATACTTCTGAGCGTTTTGTTTTGGGCTGGCCGCGGAGCCCGAGTGGGTGGAGTTCACTGCAGCCGGACGTTGATAGATCGGAGAAAATAAACCCCAGAAAATGCCTGTTAATACAGTTTCATCCCTCAACATCTTATGGAGTCATTTTTCTTGTGTTTCGACCAGATTTTCCTTCAACTTTTCTTTTTTTTTCGTGAGGAAATCAACAAAGATTTTTCATGTCCGGGGACCAAGTTTAAATTTGGTCTTAAAGTATTTTCCTGAAGTATTTTCCAGGAAAAATCAGTGAAAGATAAAAAGACATTTTAAGTTTTAAGTTTGAAGGACGGGTCAAAGGATGCCAGAACATGACATGCACACATATATCAACACCTACACACACCTACACACACACACACACACACACACACACACACACAC
>CAEMYA010000386.1:326482-345482 GCA_903131615.1 Diplodus sargus | reverse complement strand
ACACACACACACACACACACACACACAGAGGACTTCCTGTCTGTTCGTTATGAGCACATATACCGTCTCTGGGCTCGGCTTGTTGGAGCAGACTCAGGAAGGATACGCTGAGCAGGTTAATGTCCCACCAGAGAGTCGGTGCAGCGCTGGATCTGTAGCACAGCCATGAGAAATATCACCGACACACTCCCACGCAGGCACACACACACACACACACACACACACACACACACACACACACACACACAGCAGCCAGGCAAAACACATGTGAAACGACAGTTGCTGTACGGCGAAAGTGTAACAAAACACAAAGTGGTCTGATGATACGCCGGTTT
This sequence comes from Diplodus sargus, assembly GCA_903131615.1. NCBI lineage: Eukaryota > Metazoa > Chordata > Actinopteri > Spariformes > Sparidae > Diplodus > Diplodus sargus. Next base: position 345,147 of record CAEMYA010000386.1, on the reverse strand, counting down.
AGAACGATAAAGTTGTTGAGATGTTTTTCTTTTCACATCTGGGGTTTATTCTCAGTTAGCGTGTGTCCGATACGAGGTCACATGTCGGGTCAACAGCGACATATCGAGGCCGTCATAAAACCTCGAGACAAATCCCCTTCATGTCTGTTAAATTCCCTTCAGAGTGCAGCAGTCCGGCATGATCTCAGCCTCGTCGTTAACTTCAGCCACAATCCTAAGAGCAGTGTTAAGCAGGTTAACTCTGAGATAAATTTAAAAATCATTTTAAAGTGTCTTTGCAGAGTTATGTGTTACACATTTGGACAGGAGGATGCATTTGCTTTTGTCCCTTTTTGTGTTTAAATGCAGAAGAAGATACAGATAAATGAGGCGTATCGTCACCTCGACTCCTTCCATCAACCCACTCACTTTTATAAAAATCAGCCTCTGTTTTAGTTAAACTTTCCTACTGTGGAGTTTGCAGCCAGCTTTTCTTGAAGCCGTTCTGTGTTCCTGCCACGTGAGCAGGAAAATCCAAAAAGAGGCAGTAATCAAAGTCTCCCAATTAGTAACGCAACACAAGGCAGTAATCAGCTCATCAACGAGAAAAAAGCTCCAAGGTGTTAGCACAGCAACAAACGCGCCAAATAGAGGATCTGCTGCCCAATTAATGTTTATTTGAGTAAGACAATGAAACGCAAAGTCTGAAACAGGATCAGATAAACACATTTAAAAAGCCCAAAAAACCAGCTCCAAAGATAATAACTCAATGCACACAGCTGAGGAGGCAGACAGAGACTGAACTTCAAGATAAAAAAGAAAGGACGTCTGTTCCGAGAGGCAGGTCAGGACCTCTGAGAGGAGGAAAAAGGTCTCGAGCTGTCAAGTAGAATATAAGGTTCACAGGATATGACCAACAAGAGGCCAACAAGAAGCGAGGCCACGAGGCGCTTCAGAGGACGTTACCTCAGGAGCTCTTACTGTGGCTGCACAGATAAAATGATTTCTGTGCCCGGGAGCAGCTGAAGGTCTGTGTCATATATAAAACGGGAGCTTCCTGCGACAGATCACTTCAAAAACTCAAAAAGCTTTGGGAGGATCAGAAGTCGAGCTCAGGTAGAGCGCTTAGCAGGACCAACAACCCACCTGCCATCTTCTCCCGCCGGCAGCGCTCCTGTCAGTGACAATTAGTCTCCGCTTCTCTTTCTTGTTCTTATCGCCTTTGAAAACATGTTGGCTGTCTGATTTCTGGTGTGTTTGTACAAGGAGGAGGAAGAGGAAGTGATTGAGGTGGGGCGGGGGGACCACAGACCAACAAAGCAATCATCGACTGGGAGACGAGTGCGCTCAGCGCGGCTGTAGACGGAGACGCTTCAGATGCTGAGCCGCCCAAAAAATGTGTAATTGCGGGCGCTTGTGCAAGTTTGTGGAGTCTGTTGCTTGAACAACGAAGCGGACCTTTAAAATGCGGTTTGAAGATATGTTTTTAACGGCAGAGATGGCCAAACATAAGTCTAGAGTTTCTGTTGCCCTGGAGCAGCTGATGAAGCGTCAGTGCCAGGAAAACACCATCGATACGCTGGAGGAACATCGGCAAGAATCGAGTGTAAACCCACCGTGAGGTCACCCGACTGTTCTGACGCTTGGACCGCATTTGGAGGAACAGGGTGGAGCTGGGGAGGAAATCCTGATTGGATCTGACAGGGAACCCGAGGACGCGCCATAGTGGTGACCTGTCAATCACACGGTAGCCAAGACCTGAAGCATACCCTGTTTTATCAGCTACGTTACTCTCAATGGGGTCGTAATTTATGAAATGAACATCCTGACATGTTGAAGAAGACTTGAATCTATAGACTGAGACAATAAACTGCTTACTGTTGTGTTAAATCAAGTGAGAAGTAGGGTCATTTTCTCATAAGCTTACATACAATCAGACTTCTGTTTGAAACCAGTGGACCTGGTGGACACGCAGGTTTAAGGCACTCCTAAAGTTCAGCAAGTTCAAATATTCATCAAAAATCTGATTTCTAGAGCTAAGCAACAAAATAATGACCCATCGGGATTCAACGATAAACAACAAGGACAGAAATTCAGTCTATCACAAAGTTTGGTTTCTTAAAACAGGCACAAGTAAACCATCTTCATAAACAAACAAATACAGGATCTCCGAAAAAGAAAATAAATCCAACATCTGCGACACTGTTAGAGTTACATCCACAAGAAGAAGGTTGCAAAGAGAAAACACTGTGAATCAGATCCACCTTTTGATTAGCGCAATTGAGAGCTTATTACAATATATTTTCAATTTAGAATCTGAATCTAGACACTTCTAGTAAACACACAGCATTTATAGAGAAACTTCTGCCCAAAGTGCTTCAAATTTGCCTTTTTCGTTCACACATTTTCACAAACGAAACAACAGAGGCAGTTTAGGTTCAGTGTCTTGCTCAGAGACGCCTCAACATGTGGAGAGACTTGAGGCTCGGACAGCAACACTTCTTATACCCTGAGATTAAATCATGCATCAGTATATCTGAGGATGCATCCGTCTCCTCTCTCAACAAACATGTCAGGGTATAAAATATTAACCGGTGCAGCTCTGCAGCTCTGCAGCAGGGAGTCAGCTCCGTCTGCGACAGTGGCTATTCTCAATTTTGCAATCTTAGATCTGAAGTCCGTCCAAAAAAACTCGTAACCCCGCAACTGCTCACAGATCCTGGCAGCTGGAGACACTTTCCAGCTCACTTCGGCTCAAGATACTGCAGCTCGAGCTATTGTGAAGAAAGGACCACGAAGAATGTGATTTTACTACAATATCAGACGTGTGATTGTTAGCCAGTACGCCAATGAGCGTGGCGGAGAGAGAGGTTAATAAACTGCGTGGAGAGTGATGAAAGCTCGCGCTGCCATAAAGATTGCTAAATTAATATGCTAAGCCTTCGTTCAGAACTACTCTGACAGGTTTTCTACGGTAAAACTCTTTGAGTTATTTATATTTGAACTTTATGAAAGCCTTTTATCATTTGTTATGTTTTGAATTTGCGAGCCGACGTCTTTGGAAATTGGGGTTACACTTCTGTGAAATCGGCTTTATGTGAGGGGAGCGGGGAGGAATACCAGAGCAGCCAATCGTCAGGTTCAATCAGGTTCACATGCTGGCTCCGAGGCCGCATCATAAACTGGACGACTGTTGTGTTTCACCCATGAATTAAAGCACAAATAGGAAGACAAATTCAAAAGAGAGTCGATGTTGGCCACAGAAACGCACCCGACGAAAAGCCAAACTAAATACTGCAGGAGAACCCCCGAGGGGCCAGTTGCTGTTAGATTTCCATAGCTTTACCTGGCAAGTGGTCTGACAACATAAACCAAGCGGTTACTCTTTGACGGGCACGATCCCCTGCACATTGAGTGATAATATTTCACACTGCGCACGGTCGACCACCCCGCTGTTTACTCCAACGGAACAGTCCTAACCCAGCACTTCGCTTTCAAATCCCTCCATTTTCTCCCTGGGAGGAGATTTCCTTTCCCCCCCTCCTTTCCATTCCTGCGAGCTCTCAGATGATGTCATGCTCACCGAGTTTCCACTGCTCCAAACAATCCTGTTAACCTCAGTGCTGCTTCTTGCTACCACACATTCCTGCCTCGAAAAGAAAAAAGAAAAAAAAAAGAGAGAGAAAAAGGCGACCGCTGACCTCTCGCACCTGAGATCTGGCGGGTGGAAACGACACTCGCAGATAACGGCGACCTCTCACCGGTCGGGGTCTTATCTGACCGGGAAAGAGGGGGTGTGATCTGAATTTTTTTGCAGACGAGTCGGGTGATGTGTTGAAGATAAAGTCTCTCTGTGCCGAGGCCGAGCCTTTGTGTGTGACATGAACTTCATAATATTGTTCTGACCTCTTCTTTTTGGCCAGGGAGCATTTATCTTTCCTCTGCGAGTCTGACAGTAAAACAAAAAAAAAGTCTCTTTTTGAGATCGGAAAACACTATCAGCACCGAGATGAAAAGATGGAAAATCTAGCCGGGTGTGAAAACTATTTAGATGATTTTTTAATATTTTGGATTGGGCTGGATTACGTAGATTTAGATTTCCTTCTCGAGTGTCAAACTCGCATGAGCCAACGCATCGCTCTCCTGAACTCTCACTGAGGACACATCTCAGTCATGTTGTAAAATGGAAGCAAAGTAGACAACCCAAAAAACCTCTTAAGCTTTTTATAATCTCAGTGATTTTTTTTTGCTCAGTTCCATAATTACACAAAGGAAAAAGTGAAAACCTACGATTGGAAAATACAAAAAGGGACCGCGAGTAAAGTTTTGTTTCTGCTGGAAAGTTTGATCTGGAATGGTTTCTGTCAGACGGGCGACCTCGTGAAGAGAGACAGGTGTATTTTTACGACCTCTCCTCTTAAATTACTGTGACTTCACCAGCAGTTAGTGGCCGCTCTGAGAGACGAGCTGCTTAATTACTCTGGGATGTACAGAGTCTCTGTGCCTTCAGGGCCTCACTCAGTAATAACATCATCATCGTCCAAACTCAGCACGCAGGAAGTGTATTTCACACACACACACAGACGGGAGGTGGACCGAATAATGCAGCAATGTGATAAAACTGCCTTTCAGAAGTCAAGTTCGTAGTTTCTGCTGCCAAGAGTCTCTAAATCAAAACCGTAACAAAAAACCTTGATTGATGGTGTCATGAAGGAATCGTGGGAGTTGTACCTAAAGTTTCTCCTGCAGAAATGTTTGTGCGTGAGGTTTGTGTTACAGGTTTAATCATGTTGTGTTGAGTCTGGTTTGCAGACGTCCCCCCTCACCACTGGGGTAAACATGTGACGTGATGTGAAGCACGAAGCTGGGCGTGAACAGTGACGTACAACATGTGCGTCGGAAGAATATTTAGCCCTGTGATACCAGCGTCAGTCATAATTGCTACGCAGCTGCCTGCTCAAGGCCGGCGGGATGCAGCATAATCATGAATGGCTGCTGCCTCGTCATGGGTGCTTCCCCCCTGACGTGGTATTAAATGTGGCGACACTTACTTGATAGATTAGTGTAATTACAGACCTGTGGCCCATATTCTCGCCTCCTCAGTCAAACACACGCTGAAGTTAAACCTCCGCTAGTAAAGGAAGTGTGCAACGGAGGCTAACAGGAAGCAGGTTGAATTTGTCTTCAAAATAAGAGCTTTACATTGCACTCCATTGGAGTTTAGAACTGGGTTCTTAGCGGGGGGCTATTAATTTGAAAGCAGTGACCGTTCGTAGCTTGCCGCTACAACAACAAGCGCACAACCAAGACAGCTACAGAGACCGAGGAGCATCTCCCGGATCTCAGCGGCTGTCTAGTTGCTCATCTTGACGTCCGCGGATGAAGTGATGGACTGACTGCTGTGATCAGCTGTTTCCTGGTTTTAAAACTCCCCGGCTGTGGGTCGCACAACAGTGCACGTCATCAACACCTCCGCCCATCTCACGCAATTGCCAGCACATCGACGGCTCGGATTTAGAGCAACGGAGGTGGAAATAAGCATATTCTCCTCCAGATTGGCGGACCAAAACAGACCCCCAATATACCGCCTTCTGTCTAAATCCGCGGACCTAGATTCTGATTCTTTCCCGGAAGTCAACCGAATGAAATGCACCGTTACCTTTAGGAACATTTGGGACAATCTCAGTACACAACTCAAAATATCTTAAAAAAGGTCTCATCCTTGAAATCACACTTTGCCCAGAAACGGTAGCAAACAGACAGGACCGCCTCTTTATGAAGTTCTCTGTCCTGATTGGATAAAGCTGGCGGGGATAGCAGAAAACGATTACTGTTGGAATATAGAGCTGTTCAACATTTGTGTTAATAAGAAAAGTATTGCTTGCAGCAGCTTTAACAGAAGCTGAATGGAGGAAATGACTTCAACAATAATCACGACGAGGAGCGCTAATGTTGTCCGCTGAGTGCCGTCCTATAAAAGAAGCTCGAGTGTGGCTAATAGTAGCATTTTAACACAGTCTGCAGGCTGTCTGGTTAAATGAGATGACTAGTCGGCTGGTACAAACTGTGACTAGTGCTAAATACAGCTTTAACTGAGGCGGCAGAGCGTGAATGGTATATTATTGTAGAGCAGTCAGCAGACTGGAAAAGTGCTTCATACATGGAGTCCATTTAACTTTTACAGTGGATTTTTACAATAGCCAGCAGTGTGAAGCAGCAGAAGCAGCCAAACAATGTTGTGTTGATTAATATTATATGTTTGGTTCAGTCAGCTGTGCTGTGTGTGGAGGTAAACTGCTAAATACAGTGATAAAAGGTTAATTATGTGTCTACAGCCCAGATTACACACAAATCTGCACTGACAAGTTAATTTCATCCTTTCCGTTTATGTATACAGGAAGTCTCATTCACACTTCTTCAATAACCAACTGATCCTTATCAAATGTGTTTACGTTATAACAGGAAATCATCAGAGTTATCTGCATCAGGAAGCTAAAATCAGTGTATTCAACTCTCCCCGATGACACAAACAACTTCCAAACCTCCACACACACACGTACAGATGCTGATATAGGTTGACAGCACACACCCACACACACACACACACCACTGAACCGGCGAGCTCTTCACAGACGAGGGTTTTTGGGCGGCAAGTGGGCGGCTGGGAGCGAGAGGCAGCCCTGGTTTACAGGTCAAGCCTGCAGCTTTACAAGGGAAATCTCCAGAGCCACTATAAATACCACTGTGAGCTTTAAGGGTGCAGTATATCACACCACTGGGTTTGAAGGACCACAAACCGACCTAGTTTTTGTAGTTTTTTTTTTTTTTGTAGTCCCCCTCCTTTTCCCCTAACTGTACAGTCGCATGAGCCTGAATACAATTAAATGTGAATTTCCCCTCCTCCATTTCAAGTGACTGTTAATTGATTGGCCCGACTTCAAAACACGCCCTCCCTCCATCCCACCCTCCGCAACAAAGAGCTGGCCGTTCACCTCACGCGTCAGACTCGTATATCATTAAAGTACCTTAAAGTTTCAGGGTGGGTTTTTTTTTTCTTTTCTTCCTTTGCTGTAGTTCTGAGCAAAGAGCACAAATACGTCAGGAACCAATTCAAGTAAATTGTGAGGGTTTTTTTTCGACGAGCCCCACCTGCAAGCGAGACATTTATTCGGCTCAAACTGATGTACTGCGACTTGAAATGAGGCCTAATGATTCGTTTAAGGAGACGGCTGCGTAAAACTCACAGTGCTGTCGAGGTGACACAGCCGTGCAGCATGTGCCGCATAAATCAAGACTTTTTTTTCTGCTCTGAAGCTGATTGGATATGCTCTTCGTATCAGACATTACAATTCATTTGGTTTTTATTCCGCTTTTTTTACGGTGGGAAAAAAGGGGAAAAAAAGGTGGGAAAAGCCTCGAGTTGTCTTTTGAACACCTGAGCGGAGCAGATGTGGAGTCAGAGGACAATAAAAGCGGCGATTCAGCGCTCACGTGCAAATCTCATCAGCCAGCTCTAGTTAGCGGCAGACGGCACTAATTGGTTCCAGAAGTGTTGCTCTCGTTCACACTGGCTGAGATGGGCGAGTGACGAGGGCGGGCAGAGAGAGGTGGGAGAGAAAGAGAGAGAGGGGGAGAGAGAAAAAAAAAGAGGCAGTCGAGGGGAGGGAGGGCAAGTAATGAGAGGTCAGCCGCCATCTACAGTCGGGCTGCCAGAGCCAGAAAGGCTCGCCAATTTTATGGTCAATTGGGCGACGCATCTGGACTCATAGATCACAGGGCCGCGGGGCTGGACTTAGCACCCAGCTCACACACACCAAACAGACCACACAACACACACAATCACAGCCAAACAGGCTACACACACACACACACACACACACACACCAGGGAAACACGATGCTCTCAGGGAGGCTTATGAGGATTTTTACATACACAGTTCCTACAGTTTTCCCAGAGAATAATTATAGAATTTAAAGATTTAGGTTTGTTATACTCTTCACTATGAAGGCAACGATTAATTAACTAGCTGAGTAGTCAAACTAATCATCAACTATTTTGATAATGGAACAGTAATAGTAAACTGTGTATCTTTGGGCTTCAGACAAAACGAGAAAGTCGTCTTCTGCTTTGGGAAACACTTTTTCATCTATTTCTGACATTTTATAGACCAAACAGCTAATCAATGTATTCAGCAAATCACCAACAGTTTAATCGACAATAAAAACATTTGTTAGTTTCAGTCCTGACGGAGATTCTAGTGCATCTGTACTCATACAGTTGTTAACAGCTGTTGTAAAAGTTGTGAACATTCATTAGATTTTCACGCTCAGATTAATTACAGGTTTCAACATATTTCTCTAATGATTAACTTAATTCTCTCGGGTCTTGGGTATTTTCTAGACTAAATTGTTATTGAGTTGAAACAGGCTGTTTTAAAGAGTTTGTGGAGAGTTGCCATTTTCATAATCGCCAAAGAAGAAATGTTCTGTTTCAGCCTCTTAAACCTGAATATTTTCTGTTTTGTTTACTCGTCTCTGACAGGAAACTGAATATCTGTGACATCAGGACGTCATCTTGGGTTTTGGAAAACACCGATTTGATCATTTTTCACCATGTTATAAACCAGCCAACTGATAAACAGAGAAAATAAACAGATTGTTATCTGTGTATATCAATATATACATGAAAACTATTCTTCCTTGCCATTAACCCTCCACGGTAACCGACACCTAGTAGAGTTTTTTCAATGCATTCTCAAAGTAGAAGGCAAACGTTACATGCTCATGAGCTACGAGAGGCTAATTAGCTGCTGTTGGATGACGTGCTGACTTTGTGTTCGTTGCGTTAAACTGTTAGAAAATGTGGAGACAGTTTCCAAGTTGCACACACTGTATTTTGCACGCAAATTGGTTTTCTGGTTCACGCTCAACAATATTTTAATGGAGGGAAGCAAAGAGGGAGGCCAAACTCAGCGTCAACCCAAATGAACAAACAATTTCCACAGTGTGTCATATATGAGAAATTACAGGGAGGAATTGTATTAATTGGGTTGAAAGCAGTTTTAAATGGAAGTTCAGATCGTGATCTCACTTCAGGGCTATATTTAGAAAGATTGTGACTATTGGACAGTATAAAGTAAAGTTTGAGTTTTAAAATGAAGAAAAACAATTAATAACCCGAAATAAAGATCATGTGATCAACAGCTCGAGTGAGATTCTTTAGCCTGCTGCTTATTTTGAGGTCAGAAATGAACTCCAAAAAGGACGAGAATTATAGAAATATACAATTTTATGACAACTGATCAAACTCCATCTGTTGATGAAACTTGAGTTGAGACTGTTTTGACCAAATCCTGAATTCTTTGAACATCACTTTGGTTTCAGAAAGAGGAATTATCCCAAACTGTATGCGAGTCACACTCCTGACCACAGCTTTGTTGATTATTATTGTGTTTTTTGTTGCTGTAGCACTGTAACACATTTCTCTCATATGTGCACTCTATTAATCAATCATGAACCTTGGCTTTTGTTTCAGCACGTCAATATCAGCAGCTGAAAAAACAACTCTGCTGTCGCTGAGTGTTGTTAACTCCACAAGTTGGCCAAATTACAAAATTCAACCTCTGGCTGTTGTCTAGTTAGTGCGTAATTGTTTATACTCAGTCAAAGATGGTTTCCTTGATAAGAGGCACCACTCTGCGACATTTTGATAACTGACAGAACACAGAATAAACAAATCTACAGGAAACTGTACCTTAATCAAACCTTACTTACAAGGTGAGGATAATAAGAAATTAATGCACATGAGAATGAGTGTTTCAGAAAACTTGGGCATTGGTTGCCTGGTGAGGACAGCAGACTGTGAGCTGTAGTTGTCCCGGTAAACACAACGACCACTTTGGCTGTCACAGCTGCAGTGTTTCCGAAGAGGTCGGTGTGTTTACCTGGGAACTACATCTCACACACAGCTGGACCAGAACCGCAAGAAAAACAGACCAGTGCTACTGTGTTCGTTAACACAGAGGTTAACTGAGGTGGGATCTGCAGGTAGTCTTACCTCTGTGGGAACAGCCAGAGAAGGCAGCAGGGGCTTCATGTAGCCGAACCTCAGCATCGTTACCATGACGACACAGCGTAGCATCTCCAGGAAAGCAGCCGTCGGCCTGAACGTGAAAACACAACAGTGAGGTTTTAGGACATTCCAGCTTGATCCCTTCACTCTTACTGACCTCTTGGCCTTCACCTCCAGGATGAATGTTGCTGTGATGATGTTGGTAAAGAGATTTGCTACATGGCGGATACGGCAGCATTGTTTACTTGCAACCTTTTTGTTACATCTTGCAAATGTTTCAGAGATTTATTCAGTTAAACTTTTTTACGTGTGAAATTCAGGTGAATCTGTCCTGATTTTCACAATATGCTGCAATTTTGGGATAAAAGTCAAGAAAAAAAGAAATGTCTGTCTATCACAACTCAAATCAACTAACTTCTATCTGTCATTTGATGTAGACATATATTGTATGAAAAATTGAGACAATTGCCTCAGAAAGTCCTTTAAAATTGTCACAGCAGTTGTTAAAAACCAAAAGAATCGATCAGGTTTGCTGACATGTTTGTTCTTCTTCTTCTCCGTCCTGTCGACCACGTTTTGATCTTTGGATTGATAACTTGGGAACCAATGACTTAAATAATCAGATCACTTTCTCCTTTTGTCTCTTAGCCGAGCTGCACAATGTGACACAATATCTATATTGTTTGACAGAAAGCTGCTGTATAATTCATCATACTTTTTATTTTCACTGAGGGAACATATTAAAATTGTAATCTGGACATCTCTACAGCACTATAACTGCATTATAATACTGTTTTGTCTCACATATTACATTTATCCGAAAAAAAAGCAGCTTCCTCCATTTGAATATTGCTCTTATATTTATGATTTGTTCATATTTTAAAGAACTGTGCAGCCTTACTTGTTAGTAAACTCTGTCAACTAACACATTTTGCCGCTGTCTCTTTAAATATCCAAATGCTACCACAAAAATCAATACACTAACAGATGTCTGTGCTCGTACCTCTGATCCATGATGTAGCCCAGGGCGGTGAGAGTGAGCAGAATGTAGCCGGTCATCCCCAGAATGGTTAACTGTGACAGCATCTGGGATCGACGTACGTGCCATGAGAAATGTGGTCGGGAAGAAATACATTAGAATCTAAACCTTAAATTAATATCATGGCTGGTTAAGTTACGATCACAGGAGACCTTACTGGGAGAGCAGTCATAAACCGCACTGCTGTTGGACTGTTTACTTGGCACTGCCAACCAAAACATGTCTGACCTTGAGAATAAGTGTACTGGCACACACAGCATCCTGCAGCAAACGCAATCTGCCTCTTACTTTACACTGACAGGCCGAGTTTACACAGACGCTCTAATCATCCCAGATGGGTCTTGACAGGGGACTTGACCACAGTGGAAGAGACTTCAGTTTGAATCCCGATAGCCCCCTCGACGGAGCCAAAACAACCAACATCGGGGCAGAAATCCCATGCAGATTCTCTCTGACCTTTTCTGAAGGGACACGCAAACCAGAATCACACAAACACACAAAAGTACATGATGTACGAGCTAATTCGTGTTCTCTAACCTACGGCCTTGGCTGAGGGCAGCAGCTGGAAGCACGGTGTCTCCTGAGGATGTCGCGGGCTGTCAGCTTAGGTTTATATTTCTCCGACACTCAATACAGAGTCTCACAGCCAACTCTCGCTGACTGCTCCCATACTGTACAGACCCAGAAGGCCATATATAGCAAACATAAAATCAACCCATCAACAGGATGCAGTAAAACCGTACGTCTTCATGTTTATCCAATGCTCGTAATCCATAAAGGAACTATATTATCTGAGCCCTCGCATGGGAACGTGGAGGGATGATACGATTATGTTTTCCGTGAATCAAAACGGAGGGAATTCTGGCCGCCGTCCATCTCCCAGACAGAGTCATCCAAGACTGTCAAAGCGTATTAAAGTTGAATGATCATCTTTGTGTTATAGTTCAAAGGCTAAAGACACAGTTATTTTTAGCAACAGGTGTAATGAGTGGAGAATTATTTTGGTATCAAAGGTTATGTGAACTTATCTGTGTTTAATAACCCTGCTGGCTCTGCTGACGAGAGAAGAACCCTCCGCCAATTCCTCAGCGTTGTCAGGTGGGGTCGCGCTTACAGAACTCATTTTAAAAAAACAAAAAGGGGGAAATGTTCGGTGACTCATTCATCGTGCTAATTTTGAATGTGATCAGGTGTTCGCACTGCAGCAATAACAAGCAGAGGACAGAAACGAAAGCTAACATCTGGTGGCAGCCGACTGATTGCGTTATTCTGTTGTCCCCCGAGACGGAGCAGATTAACTCATTATTCAGGCCATTACTGCAGCTGTTATGATGATGAAGTTCATAAGAGCTCGTTGGACAGTTTCCACTGAGAGAAACACAGCAGAAATGTTGCCTCAGTGAGTGACAAAGATGACACATATCCTGCAGTAGAAGCCTGATTCTGTGGTTCTTCTCACTTTGCATGTTGGCTGGCATCAAATTCAGAATTAGTGCATCTTTAACACAATACAAAGTTTATCAGTGTGATGATTAAATATCTTGTATTTGTACGGAATTGAACGCAAGTACTTTTGTTTCGCACAGTACCATAACTTTTCTGGAATAGGCTTTGCAACAACAGTTTATGCAGAATGAAAATGCATGAATGGAAACTGCATTCTTTCCTTTCTTTTTCTTTCTTTCTTTCTTTCTTTCTTAAAATATACATGGGAACGGGTTTGTCGAAAAAGATCAACTGGCTTTATTTTAAGTCCAATCACACGTGTCACATCTGTGCCATTTTTTGCAGCTTCCTGGCGTTGGCAGTCGATGCCGGTGTTGATTTTATACAAATAAGCTCAAATATGGTCATTTTGCAATTACATAAAGCCGTTTTCACATGTGAAGTCCAAGCGAGGCTTTCTGGCTTGCGGTTGTTTTCCTCTGTGGACCAGTTGTGTTGCTGTTACTGAACTATGGAGCTGAATCAAAGGAGGAACATTTTTTGGCTGAATATTATGATGTCAAAGAGAATTTAACCTCCGACCTTCTGGATATGAAATATCATAATGTCCTCATGTTATTCTATCAGACATTTGTGTAAAATATGTTTATATTTAGCCTAAGAATTCTTGTGTGTTGCGTTGTCACAGTGATCTTTAACACCAGATACAAATCAGTTCATTTTTGAGTCATATTGATTTCAAAGCGCTCATGAGAAATCATGTTCACAAGGATTCAATGGACCACCCAAATACATAACGCCTCTGGCCTCGGCCATCGCTGTGCATGAAGCATTAAGGTTCAAACCTACTGGAAATGGTTTAGTTTAGAGGAGGAGGATGACTCACCTGACTGTTTAAACGCTGTTTTCAATACTACATTTTGTTTGGACGTATCTGCAATATCAGCAAAAGAGTTGAAAGCTGTATAAAGAAGCGTCACCCCGTGCAGCGTCAGAGTAAAGTCCAGGTCAGCTGATTCAGACACTTGCGTCCACACATACAGCTCCCTAATGTTGTTCTGCTTTAAACTGAAACTGCCGCCACAGCAGGTACTGAAGTCCAAATACTGCAATCGTAAAAACACTAATGGAGAGTCGCTGTGAGATGACATTCTATGACCTGGTCCCTCCCCCTGTCTCCCTCCTCTAATAGTAACCGTTTAGCAAACCTATAATAAAAACGTACACGTTGGCCCCGCTGATGATGTAATTGAAGAGCAGCTTCACGTGTTTGAAATAACCGTGTTTTCATGGCTCGGAAATTAACGCACAGCCCATAAATTGTCCGGCAGTGTACCATCAATTGTCAGGCTAAATAAGCGCCTAGCGAACATGTGGGTATAAATACATAACAGTGACATGATTTATTGTTGGGCCGGAGAGCTCACTTTGTTATTTTCCCTCCAAGTCCTGATTGCTGCATCCTGAAGGCTATTTGGGTTGGGAAATGGTTGACTCGACAATTAAGGCGTTTGTGTTCACTGCTGGACCACCAGCTGGCGTTTCATTCGACAAGAGGGAGGGGAAGCCTCGACCCTGGAGGGGAGATGTGTGTGTGTGTGTGTGTGTGTGTGTGTGTGTGTGTGTGTGTGTGTGTGTGTGTGTTTGAGGGGAGGACCACAACTGAAGGAGCACCACGGAGGTAGCCATCACAAAAAGACAGACCATTTTATTTGGGAGTTTGAAGGCACTGGGCATGACAGCACTTTCTGGCTAACCAAAACTATGCCGAGGGAAAAAAGGCTTCCAAAGATAACTGCTGAGGAGACCTGGTGCCTTTTTTTTTTTCTGCAACAGGAGGAGGAAGGGGGTCTTTTGGCTCCTCGAGTGGAAAATAATAGACAAAGGTTGTTCTAAAGGGGAACGCCGATCAGTCATTCTGTCATGATGTTAGACCGAGCTAGTCTTTTCCTGCCGGCTAAGTAGAGGACTGAGCTCCACCGTGGACCAGCCACAACACACTGCGTAACTGAGTGAAATAATGTTGGCAAACAAACACACAGCACTCGGTCTTAAATTAAGAGCCCTGGACCACCGTGTCATACTTTATATGGGGGATTACAGTAGCCTAAACAGCCCAGCAGCCAGTGTGTGATCAGACGGTCACTGTCAGGAACAAGAAGCCTCTTCCTTCCTTCAGAGTTACAGCCGAGGTGCATTACAGCGGGGCAGTAAACAACGTGAACCCTCTCCACTTCACGGTTTCCTTCATGTGACAGATACGTACCATCTTGCGTTCGAACACATCGTGGTAAATGGCCAGCACCAGCAGGAAGTGTACCACCACGTAAACTTGTAAATGCAGCGGCCAGCTGGGATCATGAGGCACTTCCTTTCCGGTGACCTGCACATGGAAAATAAAACATGTTTAATTCCCCAATCCCTAATAATTTTTTGCGAGTGGAGTCACATTCTGGACAGATTCTCACACCAGGCAGCACTGTGACGTAACGGATGCTCAGATACTTCACAGTGAAACTGCAGTTTAAGCTTCTACAATAACTATGTGCTCATAATCAATGTGAATACTTCTGAAGTATCTGATTATCTGAGCTGAAGTCAACCTAAAAAAACATTTCTGTCCAGTATAGGCTGATTTGTTTATATTGAAGATAATGCAGAAGGATGCTTAGTGTCATTCTGAATTATCAAATACTGAGTTACATCTACTGTCTCAGTACGCTGGTCTTCTTTTGTTGTTTTATCCTGCCTAAATTAAATATGGTCTTTGATAATCACATTTGAGGTATCAGTAGTGGTTTACAACTAAGCCACTAGTTAAAATTTCCCTCTGGATCAATAAATCCATCCATCATCAATATATGTTATATCCATTGTGAGGGAAATTCTCAAATGTCCCTTTTGATTTCTATCTTTCATATGAAACTTAACAATACAACAATACCGAAACAAAATTATTTGTTTTTATAAAGCAACAATTTTTGTTTGTTGGCTTCGAACATGAGTTCTGTCTTGTGAGTTATGCGGCTGCAGAGCATGAATGGATGTATTCATGTGTTGTATTCGGTATAATGTGCTGTGAAAATTAACATAAAGGAACTTTGAGTTCGTCCTGAAGAGGGTCAGTGAAATGTTTTGACTTTACACACACAACAATGGCTGAAGAGTGTCAGAGGTTTTCTGTGTATCATGAGGCGGATGTGGAGATGATTGGCCTGATGTTTTGAGTGTGATCACATGTAATCTTGTGACTGTGACAGTTGTGTGAATTGTTTTGTATTATTATAAAGGATGAGGAGAGACCGCCTCTCTTCAGTCGTCATCTATGTGCTGCTGATGAGTGACTCTTACTTGCAAACAATAGAGAACTTCTAGAAAAGAAATATTGTGTCAAACTTGTTGTTTTGATCATCTGCACTTGACAAATATATAGTTTGTTTTTAATTAGCTGCTTCTCCACAATCTTTCCCAGTGACCCCTCTTGAGTAACCCTGGTATGGATCACTGCCATAAACTATATCTGATTAACAAGGACATTTTAGAACCGAAAGATTTAAGTCCTGGATGGTTTGGCGACATCTGTGGTTGCAGAAAGTAACTGCATGCATTCATTAATTGTATCAGAGTTTAATTTCAATGACGTGCATCTACCACTGTGAGCAGCCATCACCCCTCATAGCTCCTCCTATAAATGTCGGGCACTAACTCTTTCAGATCAAGTTCAACCTTTAACTCTAAGAGACACTAAGAGAACAATACAGGCCGCTTCAGGACACGAATTAGGAAAAAGATATAATGTGAATGACAAAAACCACTGAAAACAAAAGTGAGTCAGTGAATGTTTGGGTCTTTAAAAAGACAAAAAAAATACCATAATTTCAATCATAAGACTCATGAAACTCGTCTTCGTGCCTCTCTGGTGACCTTTCGACCTCTCGTGTGTTTATTTTCTTCATGGCCAAAAAGACCATTTGTTATTTTGGTCTCCAACAGGCTGAATTTCAAAAGCGGTGGAAATTAATTTGTTCTGTTCCATCTGCAGAGTCATCCAGGATTTATTGGGTGCAGCGGTTTCCCCCAAACACAGAGGAACATATGAGTCCTTCTTGCAAGAATTCCCTGAGTCATTTGACCTGTTTTTCATTTCAATGTGCTTCTCGACGATAACTAATCGGGCCTGAGGGCTCCACCATGAAACTGCAACCTTTTTGGGAATGAAGTGCACAAATGTGGCCAATCACTGATGCCGGTCTCATTCAGGGGGGTTTCCCAAGATCCCAGGAACCAAACCACCACATGTGGGTTCCCCCCGCATCCCATCCCCGACCCTGTAGGTATTCTAGCACAGTGCTCTGCTTTTTCTCAAAGAGCTGAAACACGTTGAACTCTGCCTTCTCTTTCCTCTCTGTACCTCAGTGGCAGATATCAACACGCAGCCGTCTAACACGAAGCCTTTCAAGATATTTCGGTTTCACTCCGGTTCTGTCTGTGTTTAGAATCACCCCGCTGGGTTTTAAGGGGCCAATTTAATTGTAAAGGCAAAGGGGAGGCTTTTTTTTTTTTAAGTGTGAAGCATGAGGGAACTAAATATGTGACACCATCAGCGTTATTTCAAAGCTAACCGCCGGGGCATTCGACTGGAGCCGCTGTTTCTTTCTGCACACACACACATGAACGTTTACACTCGACTGCATGCGGTTTTAATCCCGCAGACTGCGTTTAAAGACGGTGAAAATGAACTTATTGTGTTCCCTCTACAAAGGCTTTGCAGCTTTTATTTGAAGTGGCAGTTTCTTGTAAAACTTGTAGAATATGTGAATCCTTCAATAAGGAATGCTCTGAGTCATTTCGGCTTTTGTGTGTTTTTTTTTTTGCGTGTGTCAAACTGAGTAATGAAGCCGGAGGGCTTTATTGTGAAAATGTGCCTCCTGTAGCAGCGTTCATCCTGTCAGCGAGGGCGAGTCAGGAGTCTAAATGTCCTTTGTTTTAGTTTCTTAGCATATTCAGTCACTTTATTTTTGTTTTTTTAAAAGCTGTAGTTTACTAAAAGTCTGAGAAGTCGCATCGTAGTCAAAGAAACTGCAACTACTTTAGTTTTAGTCAATGAAAACTCAACATCTTAGTCCTTGAAGTAATCTGATTATGTTGATTATGTATGATTTACATCCATCTAATGAAGATAGCACCAATATTATTCTGTCATTTTAGACAAACTTATTAATGCTCAACAACACAATAAGCGCAACACTTTGCACATTTTGCTGCCATCTTTAACAGGATAAAGACAAACATCTCAGACTGTTACCATGCAGGCAAAAAAAGGTTTATTTCTCTCAAATTCTGAGCACGAATTTGATATAATCCACGTTAATGAGTTCTTCTACTGTTGCTATAATAATCCATCCTCCTGATGGTTGATTTTAAACATGCTGCTATGCTGACTAGAGCTGTTACCCAGTGATTGAACGTTTACTTCACTAGAACAATCTCTAATGTTGTTTCTGTGAATCTGACAGTTGGTTTGCATAAGTGAAGAATTTCTGCACAAACTGTCACAAAGTGTCATCTGCCTGCTAACGCTCCTCACCAGGGACTTGACCCGACATTGATCTGACACTCTGTGGAAGTGAACTCTTCAGGGATGAATCCCTTCAGTGTACCAGGTAGATGGCAGACAGCATATGATGCGTGAGTGAGCAGTTTGCTTATGTCAATAATAGCGATGTAGTTCTGATATGCGCAGGCTTTATCCGCGGTAAACAACCACAGGTGTGTGATAATGTGCGGCCCCATGTTGCAGAGACCTGAACACTATTCCTGGAAGCTGAAACCTCCCAGTTCTCTACAGCCTCCGTACTCACCAGATGACAACGTGTTCCACTTCCTGCCAACATCCACTAAGCTATCACAGCCACTGAGGAGGAGTGGACCAACGTCCCAGAGGCCACAGAGATCAACTCTACAAAGGGGATGTGTCACTCTGCATGAGGTAATCTGTGGCCTCTCGTCATGTGAAGTCCACAGTTCATGCCTTATTAAAGCCGGTCCAAAGCACACCTGTGCACCAATCATGGTCTCTGATCAGCAGCTTTATATCCCACACCTGTCAGGTGTAGGAGTAACTCAGCAA
>CAEMYA010000386.1:300872-321969 GCA_903131615.1 Diplodus sargus | reverse complement strand
TCCCTTCAGAAAATTGTGACTATTACGACTGTTTTCACTAATAGTGCACTAAAAGATGGAAGGCGTTCCAAATCCATTCATTCCCTCTCAAGATTGTTGGGATTGTAAAAATGATACTCGCAGTCACTTTAAAGGCGGACAGAGTGGTCATGCTTCTGTTTGGAATATTTCATAAAATCTCATTATTTTTTATTGAACGCAGGTTTCACTGCAGCTCTGAGTCTACAAAGGCTCGACTTAGCAGACGGATTAGTGTTGGCACCGGGAGAAAGATAACTTTACAGACTTTCTTCAGTCGCATTAGCTTTTTAACTGCACGGCAACAGTAAATTCACACACAGCTACATGTTGACTGGTTATACAGTGTATTTTACATATTTAATCACGTGACGTACTGTAGATATTACACAGCACATCACATGTTTGTAGATTAGTGTCCTCATCAGTAAAACAAACAACATGAGCTGACTGTGAACGCAGTTTATCATGACCCATTGCTGATGTTTGTTGTGATGTTGTTACCTCTAGAGGCCGTTGTGATAATTACAGCAGCAAAGAAGTAATTCAGGTGAGTATAAAGAGCATTTATATCCACATAGAGAGGAGGCCGGGGAGGACGGCCGGGTTAAACAAACACAGGACTGCGTTCCAAGACACTAGAAGTAAGTAGTTATTTTAACCAAACCCAAAAAGCTAAATTGCTGGACACAATTACCAGATCCAGCCCACCAGAACAGACTGAACTATGGGAAAGTTCTGGTCTATAACATTCGCTCGTGGCTTTTGCAATCTAGGAAACTCCAACATCTAGATCATGGTATGTGTCATGTGTCAGCGTTTCAACATCAACAGGTCAGTGTTTAGATATTTACCTCTGTGTGGATCCAGAACTGGTACAGAAGGTTTAACTGTATGTGAACAGCGAAGATGGCCGGAGGTGCAACCAGAGCCAAGGGCATGTAGAAGATCTGAGGAGGAGAGAAATGAACATGAGAATATCTGTTTTATACTTAAAGTCCTCTTGTATCAACATATCGCGTAATATAAGAACACATGGAGCCATTTTATGTGCAGCTGATCTTAAAAAAGCTCTATCCTCTGTGAGCGTGCTGCAGTTGAGCTCAGGTTGAATCTCGCTGTGTGAATTCTCAGGGTTAGAAATGATTAGAGCTCCTGACACAAACAAAATGGGGGCTGAAGTTTTTTTTAGCAAACATTGCTGAAGCAGGAGCAAACAGAGGAATCATTGGGGACTATTTTTAGCTCCAGACTTGGCGCTCTACTGCGTCTGTCGGCGTTATGTGGGTCAAAATAAACCACAGTGTGTGTGTTCATGGTGATAAAGGAACATGTGACCCGGCGGCTCATCAATGAGCTTTTAGTAGTTTTTGGTAAAATATGGAGCGTTAGGCACAAATCAGCCTTTTGTTATATGGATGATAGCTGGTTGTCGGGGCAACTCATTAGTCATTCCAAGTAGCAAGTTAGTTTTGTTGACATTCTAATTGTCCAGAGAATTTGAAGCAAACTTAAAATGTTGCGAACAATTTCTTCAAAAAAAGGAATATGTGACGACGAGGCGATGAATTGGAAACAAAACCAGCTGTTTTGAAGCTGCAGATTCTACAGTCCAACAAAAAACGACCATTTCTAAGCAGCCATTTCTCAGACTGCTTTTACTTTATTATCTTAGTAAGTATAGATGCAACTTACAACCCAAGGCTTCAATATTTATTAACGTGAAAATGTATGTTTTGGCCTGCGAACCTGCAAGAACTTTATTTGGAAGTTTAAGTTCCTTCAGCTTCCTTAACGTCCGTGTTGGAGCTGCAGTTTGGTAAACTTAAATACACCCCGAAAAAAGAGGGAAAAGACGAAAAACAAAAAGTTGCTTGGCCATCTATGAGGGAATGTGGGAATTAACCTGCAAATGGGAATCTTAGGGGGATATCTGAGAAGACACTGACAGTGGGGACTGCTTCTTCTTCTTCTTGGTCTTCTTGGTCTTCTTCTTCTCCTTCTTCTTGGTCTTGGTCTTCTTCCTCTTGGTCTTCTTGGTCGTCTTCTTCTCCTTCTTCTTGGTCTTCTTCTTATTGGTCTTCGTCGTCGACGTCTTCCTGGTAGTCTTCTGTGTCTTCTGCTTCTTCAGATGGTCACGGAAGTTTTCTATGTCAGAACCTTTTCAGAAAAAGGTGTTTTCATCTCCCATTAAGTGCGTTAACCATCTCAAGTGAGCCGAAAAACTTCAAACTTGTTATTGGGAGTCTTTTTTTCGAATTATGTTGATTCAATCAACTTTCTAATGCATAAAATGCTCAAAAAAACAACATGTTGATGGAAAAACAGTGACGTAAAGAGAGAATAATATCTTACCCATGATGTGAACTGCTGGGTGAGGGACTGTCTGAGGGCCGTGGTGAGGTTGTAGTACTCTGAACTGTGGTGAACCTGGTGAGCAGCCCAGAGGACGGACACCTCTGGAGGTGATTACAAAGACAAAGATCCGACATTAAACAGGAGTCCGAATGTCACACGAGAGTTATCACTGCTATCCTCCCGCTCATTAATGTGTTACAGCTGTGTCACGTTTGGGCCTTGAACCCTCACACACATTCAGCTGCCTTCATATCACCGCAAGTGATTTATCTAAAAAAAAAATCAGCTCTGCTCCTTCCCCAGATGAGTAACTGGACACTTTCACCCCGAGAAGGAGTCACTGCGCTCCTGGCCAGCCGCGATGAGAAGCCGAGGCCCGAGCGTAGCTGGCCGTTGGGGGCGGTGGGGGGATTCGGGCTATTATGACGGCGGGGGTATTCGGCTGCAGCTGGTTAGCTTCCAGCCTGATGTCCCAGTGCTCCAGTTTACATTCCTCTGCTGTGTTGTGATACTTGCTACATTAATATCTGTGTTACACTTCATTTTAACATCCAAAGGGAACATGCTTGTTAAGTTTCACTGGATCTCCGGGCCGTTTTCCGGACCACCCCGTCTGGTCTGTGCTTTTTGGCACCTCCCGTCCACTCTGGCTTCTGCAGCCGTTCATGAGAGAACAGTAACCTTCAAATATTGCAGAACCACAAAGGCCCATATAGACTATGTATAGTCATGTATTTGTTGTAATAAAAGAAGCCCAGGTTATTAGATGAGGTTTAAGGTTTATGAGGCAGCCTTGATGCGTGACAGGATTTGTGATTAAGGGATTCATTATCGAACAATTAAACTTAAATAGAAAGAGATATTAAGAATGAAAGAAGAATGTGGTCACGTGTGGGCGGCTGTCGAGGTCAGAATCACACTTTACATGTCTAAATGTGTGTGTCCCTGCAACCAGCCTTGTTTAAAGTCGATAACGATCGCAAATTCTACTCTGCTTCAAGCTACCAACACATGAACGGACACACAGCAGCAGCTACAGGTGAGGTCAAGGTGAGACCACCAGCGAGAGAGGTGACTGTTCGTTTGAAAACAAAAATGGCGGCTCCTCCATAGGTTAGCGTAGCAACTTTAGCATCAGCTTTATGAGAACAGGAGAGTATTTCTTTGTCTCTCGATTGGCTTCAGCCTGCGATAGACAGCGATCATCCAATCACCTGTCAAGTACTTTTTGAAAACGTCTGCCTCTTTCCAAAAAAACGTCCAACACCCATCTTTCCAAACGCCTTGCTCGATGGACGTCAGGGTAAAGACGTTGGAGAGATGTAAGGACAGTATATATGAAGCTACAGCCAGCAGCTGGTTAGCTTAGCTTAGCTTAGCACAAAGACTTAAAACAGGGGGAAACAGCTAGCCTATCTCTGCCCAAGAAATAATACATCTAGTTTGTTTAATCAGTACAAAAACCCAGGAGTAAAAACAATAATGTATTATTTTACAGGGGTTATGTGGCTGAATATTTTGGGTCCAGTATCTTCCTGCAGTCTCAGCTGGTTGAGTGAAAACAGCGAGCTGTTTTTCCTGTTTTGAGGAACTTAAAGAACAAGATATAACGTATTAAACAGTGAGCTCATTTTGTCACCTTTGGACCGTAGACACAGTGTAATAAAACGTCAACAGAGCCGCCCGGACATGAATCATCGGTTTGCGGACTCCTGTTCTTCAGACTCGGGTATGTCACATAGATTTAGATAGAAGAACAAGATACCAGATGGAACGATGGCGGAAATTCAAGCCAATGACAATTGCTCACCTAGCGCTCACGCCAAAAACGTTATCTGGCTTCCGTGTCCAACTTCCTGAAGAAGACTTTGAAACGAGTGATTGATAACATAAACGCATTAGTCACTGCGGTAATAAATCGAGTGAGAAGTGAGGTCATCTTTTTCGTAAGCTTACGTACTTTTTCAAACTAGAGAAAGAAAGCAGGTTGGGACACGTCCACATTGCTAAGCTAAGCTAACTGTATGTAGCTTCATATTTACATAAGAGCGATATCTCATTTATGTTCCAAACTATTTCTCAAAATGTGAAACTATTCCTTTATTTACATTCCTTTAAAGTTGTGAACTTTTTTACGGAGTAACAGTGGTCAAGCACATAAATCCAGGTGTGCATACTCACATACACACACACACACACACACACACACACACACACACACACACACACACACACACACACACTAACAGCTTTGCCCAGTGTGGGATTTACTCCTTTCTATTTTGAGAGCATCATTCATTCAAACTCTCTTTAATAAACTTGTGAATTGTATCAAGGCGAGCAGTCGTAAAAAACCCAGAAGGGTCGCGAGTCGGCTGCACCTGAACAAACACGCGGCTGAGAGCTGAAGGTGTGTGCGGCGTGAGCGGAGGAGCACCACGATCTGTCCCGACTCACATCCAATCAGTGGAGCTGAGGTGGAATTCCTCAAGCGTCTGAGGTCAAACGTTGGGTCGGGTGGAGGGGGAAGGAGCGCTGAGGAGAAAACTACCGCTCCAGAGTAATACTCCACACCTCGCTCATTTAACAGGGTTATTGCTGGATTTCAGCAGGTGTGAGGGAATAAATGTCACGGGGAATGTTTTTGGAAGTGTCACACACAGTGTTAAATGGTGGATTTTGGACTGAGTCAAAATGGAAGCAACAGGGTTAGATTTTATTTCAAACTTTATTTGTCCTTTCAATGTGATGGACAGTCTGCAGACAAGGCCTGAGTGTGAGGGGAGGGAGAGGGAAAAGAAAAAGAAAAAAGAAAAGCGTGTACGGCAGTCAAGCGCAGAAGTTATGACGTTTCTTCCTCTCTGCACCGCGGGGGATTCAGAGATGAACTGTCCTGCTAAGAGACATATTGGGAGGATAATCCAGCCTTTGTTTAATTCCAGCAACCTTTCGCTTTTTTTTCCTCCTCGCTGGAATCGTGCTTGGCAGGGTCCAGGACCAAGGGCGGCTAAGATTGATGCTCGTTGTCATTGATAGGAAGTAGGAACCGCTAGGCTTCACTGCAAGCCCATGTCCTCATCTCTCCGACTCGGCGGGACGCCGCATAGTTTGGCAGGGCTTATTCAGGAGGGAAGCCCCGTTAATGGTGAGAACCAATGCCACAGAGCCCGCGTTCCCAGCAAGAGCAGAGAAACGCTGAGGACGGCGCTTCCATCTGGCCTCCAGCGAGCCTCCGACTCACGCTTCCTCAGGAATAATAAGGACGAGCGCGCGCTAATCAGCTGGTAGACAGTTATTACAGTGTTCTCACTATAAAAGTGACAGCGCCGATCGTACAACACTGTGTTTATGTTTATCTAATAAGAACCTCTAGTGGCCGTCTGAATTATGACTGTAGAGTTCTGCAGCACGAATAGAAACACAAAAACTTTTAGAAGAAGAGTTTCGGACAACAGAGAGCGCAACTGTGACACAAACAGATTGTTTCTGGCATCCGATTTCCTACAAATACTCACGTCCTTTTGTGCCGTAACTTCAATAAAAGTTTTACACAATTATCATCATATAATTATCAGTTACAATGACCCTTGGGGGGATGAAATTAGAAAGGGTTTTTTGGCTTTAATGCCTTGTTATAAGTTCACAAAATATTATTTCCTGACTGACATGAAACTTGATACAAACGTTAAATATAAAAGACGGATCAGAAAGCAGTCGTGTGTTGTTTGGGAACGCACCGACCTCGGATGACAAACGAGCTGTTCATCGCCTATTTAGAGTGAATTGTTGCTTATACCATGCCCCCAAAAAAAACACTGGCCGCCACGCGTTCATTAAAACCAATGCAACGGGACACCTCGAACATACGCTGCCACTGTAAACAGTGCGCAGCCCTCTCGGAGTGGCACGGTGCGCTCTGGGCACGCCGTCTCTGGAGAGGAGCGAGCAGCGGAGCGCCAGCAGCAGTCAGTGTTTCATTAAGAGCTGAAGTGGCCTCGCTAAGATGTAGGAACTGTGGAGTGATGGGTGGATTAATGGAAATAATTCAGCAGACATGAGCAGAGAAGAATGAGTTGTCTGTATGTTAAATGTTAGCTAACAGCTAGCTCGACGTCCTTTCATAGGGCGCGTTGTTGTTACCGTCTTCCTCTTTCTTGTCTTTTTTCTGCGAGGTGTCAACGTCTGCACATCTGATTCATCTTAAAAGTTTGATGACGACACTTTCACTGACGTTAGTTTGGAAAAGACAAAGACATCAGCGAAGCAACTCAATCCATGAAACAGTCAGAGCAGAAAAATTTGCTGTGTTTCTTAAAACATTACAGTCACGGCTGAATGTGACAACAGAGAAATGTTTGCCGACTTGTCGCGTCTCCAGAACGCAAATCAACCGCCACTTGTCTACCCGGAAAACATTACTTACATCAAACAGCACTATTTTTCCCCAGACGGAGTATCACAGCCACTGTTTCTAGGAAGAAATGCAGCAGCTGACCTTTTTAAAAGTCATTTTTTCCTTTTACCTTCAGTGAAGGCAAACATCTAAAAGACAAATAATCTAAAAATATCTGCATGGTCACATGTCGCTCAGGGTAATTTACTGCACCAAGTGGATCCAGTACAAGCATGATAATACACTTCCATTGTACATGTTGCCTCCTGAAATACCAAATCCGTGCAACGAACACCAAGTAAAATAAGCCCAACCAGCCTGTGAGAAGAGGTCTGGCAGCGGGGTGACGTCATCCTACAATTTCGCCGCTGAATTATATCGTGACACGTAATCAAGGCCTATAAGTCATAATCAGTCATGTTACGTGACTGAGTTACACTTTAACAGAGTCTGTTTACGTCCACCTCAGCCCTGTCAGGAGCCGTGCTTATATAACCACAGTCATATAAACGTCCTATTGAGCTCCATAAATTCAGCTCCGGCTGAAGCCTGCAGTTAAGTGCCAATAATTACCGGACTGTACCTGATAATGCTGCGATAAAAAAGAAAGCACGACGGATGAAAAAAGAAGAATAATCAGCGTTGCAGGAGGACATAATCGACTCTCTTTAACCGCCAAAAAACCTTATGAAATGCTTTTTACAGTCACATCAATCAGCTGCCTGATCATCACCCTCAGCGACAAACTGCTGGCATGAAAACGCGCGCGGCCCCTCTGAGTGGTGGGCCGCCCTGTCAATCACGCGGGTAATGGCCTGTGAACAGCCCTCCAGTGTTTGGATTGGAGGGCTCTTGGATGGGGTGCCAACCCAAACAGCGAGCGTCGGACTCGGCAGGGACAGTCGGCCAACTCCCTCAATGCCTGCTGCCATACTTCATGCTGTCCACACAGCTCAGTCACACACACTAAACTAAACACACTAACGCTGGTCAGGCCCACTTACAGCTCTCTCAGACTGGGTGTAAAAAAAAAAAATGAAGGTAGAAAGTGAAGGGCGAGGTAAAACGGCTTTTGTAGTATATTTTAGATAAGATTCTGTATAGTTGTTTTTGTGCAGTAATCAATGAGGCCCAGTTCCCAGAAACTCTCCACCGTGGCGAAATTTAGAGAGTGTTTATTGGACGAGGAATTAGGACACGCCTCAGCGTGCGGGATGAGTCATCAACAAATCTAAAGGTTTTCCAGTAAAATACTATTAAGTCAACACACAAAATTACCTTTTTTGCCATTAGTTTGTCTGTTACTGGTGCATAGGTGAAAAAAAAGAACAAAACAAGTGATAAAAACTTTTAAAGATTGATTCTGACTTTATGGAAACTTAAAGCTAAAGTCATAAATGTGTAAAAAAGGTTAACGGGTCGGGTGGAGATAAGGTGTCCCTGGTGGAGATGGTGTAGTAGATAGTGGTGAAGTGTTAACGTGTTTGGAACGACAAGCATCCACGTTTAAAGTTATCCACATGTGAGGCATTAACTCTCATGATCATCCTTCATATTCACACTTCATCCCTCCGATCGGAGGTTTGCGCTCAGCGGCGTCGACCTCCTCGTCCGTCAGCGCTGTTGACAGAGGGAAGTCTGTCCGTGCAGCGAGGGGAGCGCACGAGGGCAGCAGACAGCCGGACCGCGGCCTCTGCTGAGCTCAGCGACCTTCTCCATGATCATAACACACTTTTTCTTTTCCACACTTTGTGTAAAAATGCTGCGCGTTCAGGCCCTGTGGACGATTTCCCTTTGTGATGTCGGGGTTCAATCACACCCGTCTCTCTCTCTCTCTCCCTCTTTCATCGCAGCAGACAGAGAGTGAGAGCACGCTGACCTATAGATCACTGTTGATGTTATCGCTGCCTCCCATGAGGCCTTTCACTTCTGCTGCCGTGAGCGAGACCCCCACATCCTGACCAAACCAGACCGACAGAACCAGCAAACCATGAGGGGGCCCTGGATTCTTTTGTGGGCCCTGCAACCTGCGCCGGGGCCAGGAACTCGCCGTCACGGTGAAGATTTATGGAGCCCGGGGGCAGGTTAGCCCCTCCACCGCCTCCGCCCTGCCACACAGCCAGGAGGAGCTCCCCTTTAAACAATAACATCCACATCGGCCGCGTGTCCTCGGGGACGGAGGACAGCGGAGGAGTGCTGAGCACATCTGTTTGTCTTAACAACTGCTGCTGTCTGCAAGGCCGAGGGGGCGGGAGGGGTGTGGACGCACCGGCACGCAGATACAGAGGATGTAGTAAGGTGGGAAAAAAACAGAAAAGGTCTGCCGACTCCAGGGAGCCGAGGGAGCGGACGGGAATCTCAAACATGAAGCTGATCAGCAGCAGTGAAGCTGATGAGCTCTTTTGTGCTTCAGATTTGAGCTGGCAGTCTGAACCAAGACAAAAACGATGAATAAAATCCAACCTAAAACATCATCAGCGACCGTGAAACCAATTTTTCTCGGGATAGCCATGAAGCGATCGGTTTCCACTCAGGATCAATGCCTCACTCTCCTGTTTCAGCAGGAAATGCAGCACATTCAAGAAGTAATTAAGCTGAGCTATAAGCGTAACACAGAGCAGCAGCAGCAGCCGATGTGGTGAGACGACTGCGCAGTAACTCCATTACCTCACATATAATCAGAGTACAGACAGCTGACTGCCTGATTAATGGCTGCAGCGCGGCTGGCACGCCTGGATATAGATGTTGCCCAAGAGCAGAGCGGCTATTAGTGGCGCTCCCGATATGAGGTTCGAATAAACAAAATCAACAAGCCTGTCAACAACACGGCCGCATCCGAACCACGTCGGCCTTCCACTCACCCGAAAGGCATCTGGACCCAGACGGGTTCAGAATTAGATTGTAGGTTTTTAAAAACTTATATAGTCTGTCTGAGGGCGAAAGAGGAGCAGAGGGGAGGGCAGCGGACCGCTGACCAGGTCACCAGGTTATTGAACCTGTTTATAACCAGAGGATTCAGAGGCTGTTAATACATAAACCGCTGGACAGGATCAATTATTACTTCAGAGGTTGAAGGAGGAACTCTTTCTAGAACATTTAAAAAGGGAAATAAAACCATCAGAATGCGAGCAGAACAGACGTCTAAGAAGGAAAGACGCACTACAACTGCAACAACAGTATATTTAGAGGCAGCTGGAGCTCAGGAGGTAAAGCGGGTCGTCCGGTTAACGGGAGGTTGCTGGTTCGAAGCTGGCCTGTTGTGTTGTAAAGCGCTCCAGGCGCTCTGTAGACGGGGAAAACGCTATGGAAATGCAATATATTGATTCAGGGACGTGCGTCTGTGATAAGAGTTCAAGTAAATATCCATATCAGGAGATAAACGGCTGCGTGTGTGCACAAGGGTCATTCACATGTTTGACATCCAACATTCAAACCAAATCGATCACAGCCCACAAACAGCTTCTCTCGCTAGTTCGCTTCACTCCATCTGAATTTCAAAATAAAGTGAGTGGAGACAGTTATTGATCAAACGCTTACTGTGTTGTCAGGCGTCGTGAGGAAGAAAAATCTCTTATTACATTTTTTACATGTCGATATATTTTTATTTGGAGGGAGTTAAAGCAAAACTCTCGCCAAAATGCAACCGAGGCTGTTTTCGTGAATGTATATGAGTCAGATCTTCGTGTAAAAGCATAATTACAATGAAAGTTTGTCTCGTATTGCAATGAATAGAAGGTTTTCTGCTAATATTTCGGTCAGTTGAGAATCGTGACTCTCATCCAGACCTGCATGCTGCAGACGGAGCGGCTCACTTTCCTTTTTCAATCTGCTGCTATCTTCAGGAATCGCAGCATCTGGCGAGCGCCATGCCAAGAACGTAATATATCCTCAGTCAAGATGGCATCAGACGGCCTTTCAAACTACTTTCCACTTAATTATCTTCTCGCCGTCCTTTCATGTGGGAGTCATGAGAGCACAACTATGAAAAAACAGCCGTAAAACTGCTCAAACTGCGAATGATACTTGACGCTGAGGCTAATAAGGGCTCGTATTTCCCAGCAGAGATGTCACTTCTGCCTCTTTTTGCAGATTTTCTATTGTAATCTTTCCCTTGTTATGCAATATTAAGATTTACAGCTCGCATGTCTTGACACAATGGGATTATCGATGCCGCTTTCAGGCAAAAAAGCGGCAAGATTGTAAATCCGCTCTATGATATGAGTGCAATAAAACGCGACAGGCCCTCCTAAAGCAGCATTACATGACAATTTGACACTCATTAAACTGCTGAAAAATACTTTCTAACCGCGTCCTACATCTGTCGAATTCCTCAGTGCTTCATTACAGGCAACGTCCATCCCACACGTCGGAGTATTTTGGTTGGACCTTGCTGTGGAAAAGAGCCTCAGGTCAGCGTCTGGTTGACCGAGATGACCTCGGCTGACCAGAGTGAGGACTGCGGACCGTGCCGGCTCTGTCCTGCGGTCGCTGAGGACTTTGGTAACAAGGGGAAAAGCTTATATCCTGAGCGAGCACTGCGGGCGCTCAGCACCAGACAATTATCTGTGACCCTGCAATGTTCCATACTAACAACCCCAACAGGCTGAGAGAAGAGGAAATGAAAGTAAGTGGAAAGTTTTTTTTTGTTGGTTTTTTTTAGACGCAGAAATGATTCCGCAGTTCAAAAATAAAAAAGAATTCCGACCAAATGAAGCGAGCAGATACGTGATCCTTCAGACGTCACTCCTCTGCATCGTCAGACAATGAGGGCAACGACGGGAACACACACATCATTAAAAACCTCTTTCATGTTTCACTGAGTATGACTCAGCAGACGTATTACCACTGCGATTCTTGAAAATAAGGTCACACACACACACACACACACACACACACTCGCGGGTCGTCAACCCCGGAGTCTGGAGTTCGTTTACGTCATCATTCAGGCCCAAACACCGGAGGATTACTTGGTATTTTTCACGAGCTGAACCACTCGTGCTGAGGTATCGGTTAAGTTTTATTCTGTCATTAAACAACCTCAGAGTAACAGACTTTTCCACATGTTCGCTGAGAAATCGAGCAAAACAAAAAGTAAAAGCATTAGCAGTACAAAACAAAACACTCTGACATGATAACGACTGATTATCATGTGCTTTTTGTAGCTAACTTTGCCAAAAACTAAACCATGGTGAGTTTGTGACGGCAGGAAGCTTCTGAACATCACCTGTCTGTCGTTATTTAAGCAGAGTTCGCTCAGATTCCAGTTCTTTCACTTCCTATTTGTGATCGCCTCAGATAGCAACTTCCAAGTAAAGTTATCTTAAAGGAGACATATTCTGCTCATTCTAAGGATCACCCTTTTATTTTGGGGTTGCTACTGGATCAGGTTTACATGCTTTATTGCTCAAAAACACATCAGTTTCCTCATCCTGTCTGAAACGCTCTGTTTTAGCTCCTGTCTCTTTAAGATCCCTCCTCCCGAACACCCAGTCTGCTCTGATTGGTCAGTTCACACACGAGTAGCCCATTCTTAAGTGCCGAACTAGCAGTGACGCATAAATTATGCAAATGTGGGACATGGTGATGTAGTGTGACGTCACAAAGTCACTACAGACTACTGACGAGACGTTTCAGGAGCAGTGTGTTTTTATTCACTTTGAGATCTTTGACGTGCAGAAAACATTGATGGCGACTTAAAAAAAAACTTGATAATTTAATTTTAACTCTAATCTTGTTAATTTTGTATTCTTTTTGATTGTGAATACTTTCTTTACTTCTCCATGGCAGTAAACTGAATATCTGAGGTCAGAGGATCCACTGCTCGGTTCATGAAGCCCACTGAGGAGATGCGACTGGGATTTCGGCCTGTATAAATAAAACTGACCTGCCTTGACTCGTCTTTGAAGGGCACACAGCAAGAGTATTGATTCTGTCATGCCAGTGCCCCACGACCACAGTGATACCCTCACTGTCCTTTGGTCTTTTTATATAAACACCCAATAAAAACTGGATTTTAGAGTTTGAAAACAGCTCAGAAATCTCCTGCAGGAATTTTGCTTGTTTCTCATCTTAAAACAAGACACTAAAAACACTGAAAGTTCGCTGCTTACCTTTAGTTTAACCTTTGTGTAACTGTACTGTAATTATTTATTCATGGCTTCAGAGTGCCACTTTAAAAAAACAACAACCTCTTCCAGCATCCTGAGGCGAAGAGCTCAGTCACCTCAAAATCATGTCGGGCAGCTCTTGGCGAGCGGCGGCCGTCGGTTTCAAAAACACAGCTTCTGTTTAGTCAGATTCTAACCGATCCGTCACAGCGGCAGTGGACTTTTATCCAGAAGTATGTGGACCAGACGGCGGGCAGCTTGATGCGCCACTGACACAAATAAACATCAGCGCTGGCCACAAATAAATACCTCTGTTCCGGTGAGCAGTGTGGCAGCCGAGCATCTGGCACGTACATCAGCGAGCCAACACACATGGAAAGATTGTGGAGCCACTGCAGAAACACTGTGTCCGGGATGTATTTTTTTATTTCTGGTTTTTATAGTGATGCTGCAGGACTTTCACTGCTTTAGAGCCACGACTATATGCAGCTTGCTGCCGCGAGAGCTCAGGGTTAAGACCACAGCCCTCTGGAGACCACGGCCTCTCACATCTGCACGGCTCCGAAGCAGCTGGATGTAACTCAGAAATAATTGCTTCCTCCACGACGTCCAGGAAAGCATGATGTGTGTTGCTATCTTCACGACTCCTCCCTGCAGGGATGGCAACTAAATCAACATTTTACACCCATTTATCAGCAACTGGCTTTGTAGTTTTTTTTGCTCGCGTTATCTCGAGGGACGCTTGAAAGAGGAACGTGGAGAAATCATTCATCTGGCGTTGGCTGGCAGTCGAGTTCATGTTATCTAATATTTACTATATTCAACGCTTGATGCTCCACAATCATCATCTTCTGTATGTGCAAAAACTTAGAGTGCATATCTGAAGCGTTGATGAGACGGAAGCAGCTTATTTAACCACATTTTCAATAAAGTATAACAGTTTGAATCATCCTGAGTGTGTGTGTGACGAGCAGAGAGGATTATCCTGCAGCCATAGTCTGAAAAGGTTCTAAATGGTATTTTAATACTTTTTTTCCAGAGGCCACAATTCAAATCCACTTAATCTAAATCCGTTTAAACACCAGCGATCCAGGCTGACCACAGCCACTTCTTTCTCTTTAAGCCCACTGAGCGGTCGGCGTTTCCCACTGGAATGATTTAAGGTGAGTGCGTCTGTGAAAATAGCTTCTTCTGAGCACGCTGCGTTCGCTATCACATCAGAGGACGAGCTCACACGTCGCCCGCAGGGCAGAAAAACACAGATGAGCAGCGAAACTATCGCCAGCAAAACAAGAATAATGTGAAGATGTTCCGGTAAAACTACACGTATTAGTGATCTAGCCACATCATGGTTTCTGTGCATCGGTGTGAGTTCTGGTACCGTGAGCGAAGCGATGGACCCAGTAGTAGCAGAAGTCCACCCCGAGGAAGGTGAACCACCAGGTCCAGGCCGAGTCCCAGGGCAGCTCCACCAGGCGGAACCGGTCCCACACATACATGTACGCAGTCAGCTCGCAGCCTCTCATCACCAACCTGAGGGACGGACGTCACATCAACATCCACCTGTAGTTCATTCATTTAGTTCATTCGTTCATCTGCATCCAGTTGTACATCTCTTTTCTAGAGTCAGACATTTAAAGAAACTACATTTAAAAGGATATTTTAAGACATCAACATGTATTACTTCATACAACCAAGATGCCCACAAAGTTGAAGAAGAAGAAGAAGAAGAAGAAGATGAAGAAGATGTAATGTACAACATGATGAAACTGGCACTCTGCATTTAACCCGTCCTGAGGGAGCAGCTACAGAACCGAACCAGTACCTCGTTCCTGTACTGACTGGAGAATCAATCTAATGTCTAATGTTTTGATGGGTTTCTGGGACTCGCTGTCCCAAGCTCACTGTCTGATCTACATGAATCATATGGGTGCCATTATTTTTCATTAAAGACAGGAAAAGAAGCCATGACATTGATAGAAAAATGTCTGATAGAAACCTAAAAGTCAAATAAAGCGGAACCATATTTTTGCATCTTTATTAAATCAGTCTGAGCTGCCTGGACACTGAACACTCACATCGGGAGTCTGGAGATCATCCCAGCAGATATGGAGGTGAGACCGTCACTGATGGTGACCACTGAGGCTCCGGTCTTCAGCATGCCCAGCACCAGCTCCAGCACCATCAGCCCCACAAAGAAAGGAGTGGCCTGCACACACACACACACACACACACACACACACACACACACACAGAATCATGATTCAGCACTGTTACAAACTGTGAAAACACGACAGTTTCAAGTCCACTGTTGCTTTTAGCCGTTGTGTCGAGCTTGAATATTTGTCTTGGCCAACGAGCTGAAAGCTCGAAGGACTTTCATGTCTGGTGATCCGTGGTGTTTGTTTCAGCGAGCGCGGCTGGAGCGACGGCTCTGAAGCTACAAGTGTATTTGGCAGGTCGGACATCACAAACATTTGTCTGCTCTGGAGGTACAAATGATCTCACTGGCTGAAATAAACACATGCTTTCATTTTTAGGATGGTCAGGTGGAAGCCAAGCTAAATAAAACAAGGAATTAGAGATCTTAATTTGAATGTATATTGTTCATGATGTTCATTTACAAAATACAGCTATTAATGCTAATCTAGGTAACATTAAGCTAGTTAGCCTGAGTAGCCATAGCGACATGTAGCTAGCAGGTGAGCTACAGTGAGGGAAAGTCTCTAATGTCCTTTATTATTTTCAGGTTTTTAACAATTTGAAGGGTGTAAAGTGAATTCTGATGTTTGTTGGCTTCCGTCATGAGTTCTGTCTCGTGAGTTACGCGGTTGCAGAGTATGAATGGATGCATTCATGTGTTGAATAATGTGCCGTGAAAATTAACATAAAAGGAACTGACGGGGGTCAGTGAAGCCTCTTCTGTGTACAAGTGTTTTGACTTTAGGCTGACGTAAGACCAGTGGCGGTTCTGGACCAGTTTTAATAGGGGGGCCAGGTTGGGGTCGGCTTTTTTGTTAGAGGGGCGCATACAACCCGGGACAAAAAGACAAATGCCTCATTCAGACACGGGACGAATGGGACTGAAAGCATTGTTTACAACTTGGGTAGTAAACTGCTGCAACACTTTATTTCTGTCTTACCCTTCAGTACAAAATCATTGCAAGAAATCTGTTATTTCATTATTCATGCAGACTCTTCGTTCGGGGGGCCAAAGGGGGGTCTGGACTCAGATTTACGGGGGCACACTTGCTTCTAGATAATAAAACTTCTAGAAAAGAAATATTGTGTCCATCTTGTTGTTTTGATCAACTCTCATCTGCACTCGACAAGCGACTGATGTTCAGTTGCCACGACACCAGCTAGCGGAACATCTCAGAGTAATTAAGTCAAAAAATTAACTTAATAAGAATACCTATAATATTAATACTAACATGATGGCCTGAACATAAACTGTGGTTTAGCCTCATAAAAACATTTAATATAATAGATAAACTATCTGCAAGTTGCTTCAGAATTTTTTGTGATTAAAACTGACACCTAAACTTGCTAAATTCTTAAAATGAACAGCTGAAAAGTGTAAAAACCTGCACCAGGTGCACCTCACGCTGGACCACAGAAAACAGGACCAGTTAACACATGAATAAAAATATAATTTCATGCCTCCAGTGTTGCATAAATGTTTCCCCATTGTACTGAAAACAGTGTTGTGTATTGTATCGAAGTTTGAAATATCAGCATCGCGTCATCACGAGTGCTGAGTGTATTTTCAGGTTGCTACAAGGTGGAATTGTCAGTTTCAACTTGTTGCACATGCAACAGTATTTATTGTGAATCAAGGCAAACATGCAGGTTTGTTTCTCTGACCTTCACTCCCACAGCAGGACGATTTCTAACACAGTCGCTCATCTGGTTCAACCAGGAACGCTTCATGTCCGTCCAAGATTTGGAGGCATTCCAACTACAACTGCAGAAAATGAGCTCGTTCCACTTTGCACGTTTAAAAGGAGCAATTAAGCTGTTTTGGGGACTAAATTTCAAACAGAACGACAGAAAAAAAGGAATCAAAACTGTTTTTTTTGTGCGTTTTTCTCCAAAGATCAACCTCCAATCCGACATCAGGGCAGCAGAAAAGTTTTCCGCTCTGTTATTTGATATAAGTCGGTGAGTTAAGTTAAGAAATTCCTCTTTATCATAAATATTTGCTTCAGTTGTGTTTTTTTCTGTGCTACCAAGTTCAAACACACGCTGCTGCAATCTGGCTGACAAATGTGTGATCCAAGCAAGACAAACAAACACGGGATGTTTTTGCTTGTAATTAGCAGCTACTTTTGCACAGGATGCCACATGATCCTCTTTTCTTTGTTTCAAACAACCAGAAAAAAAATGACAACATCCTACTTCCCGAACATCGGCAAAGAATGGATTGCATTTAGTAACTCGCTCTGACTAAATAAATGGTGAACGCCAGCCGAACAGTCAGTGACAGGCCTCAAATCTAACTGTGCTGGAAACATGTAATAACCTCTTAATGGGTCTGTCAAACATGGAACCAATTAGCGAGGGACGTAGTTAGCAAACGGGTCACGACTGCGACTTCGGCGGCGTGTCGGACCTGCTGGTTAGTTTTAGCTTGAAGGCGCTTCATTGACCAAGTGACTGCAGTCGAAAGTGGGACACATGGGCCCGCCAAGAGCGAGGAATGAAGGGCGTGACGAGCCCGCAGAGGAGCACATCTGCAGGTGGGAAGAGGGGGGAAGTGTATGTGTGTGTGTGTGTGTGTGTGTGTGTGTGTGTGTGTGTGTGTGTGTGTGTGGATGGAAGTGAGAGTCAGTGTGCATGCATGTGTGTGCATATCCACATGTGAACGCTTCCACTTTAGCATGCAGGTGTGCGATGTGAGTGTGTGATGTGAGTGTGTGATGTGTGTGTGTGATGTGAGTGTGTGTGAACGCGTGTGCACATGCAGAGGCGAGAGCGCCACCAGGGACCGGCGATCACACGCAACGCTCCAACATCTGGCAGCCGACTGCAGAGCTGCAGCTAACAAATGGGCTCGCAGCGCCGGCAGGACCTCCTCCAAACCCCTCTGAGAGACAGATTATCATCCTGGACGGCGGCCGACAGCCTCCCCTTCTTCATCCTCTCCTGTCTCGCAGATAGTTTTACCTCTGCAGCCCGGCGCTCTTGACAGCTCGGGACAGAATTATTCAGCAGGGCATGTTGATTCTCATGTTGCACAAAAAAAAGAAAGAAGAAGAAGGCGAGGGGAAAAATCTCGTCTTCCGTTTGGATTTTGGCTTTTTCATCACTGTCTCCAATTTTTTTTCCTTATTTCGATCCCTTTAGTTCAGTCTGGTGATATATATCTTTAAAAGGACAAGTTCACCCAAACATGTAAGTCCAGTTCTTATCTGCTCAACCACATGAAGATGGAAAGTCAGGTGAAGTTTTGTTTCTGGAGCCTCTCAGCAAAGTAGGGTTGAAGCATTCTCCTAAACAACTGAAGATGATGGAGACTAATTTTAAAATAATAATAAAAAAGCCGAAGTCTTTACGTTAGCTGCTCAGCTAAAAGCGTTAGCATGCACCCTGTCTGGTTGACTGAGCGTTGAGGGCGTAAATAACATCTTGATGACCTGCATGGAGCCATCGCAAGGCTTTTATTTTAGGTATTACAACTGTAAAAGCATAAACAAAGGTGAGCTCTGTCTGTCACCAACGTCCAGTGACAGGTGAGTGATTTTAGGTACAGAAGTGATGTAGTGAACGCAGCTCAAACCAAACCAAGTATCTGTGCTGCCAAACGAGTAGATTTTCAGGAAAATGTCATCAAACTGCCGGAGTATAGACAAAGTGTCGCTACATGTGTCGCTGTCGGGGAAAGGTTGAATGTTTCAAGGTTATGCAGAGAATCCAGAGAATCCACCTCTTTAGTTTCAACCTACATGTTTCCATACAGCTCATCCGGCATAATCCATCTCCGCAGAAGCTCCATTTTGAAAAGACAGCACTGACACTCTCCAGTGTTTGTGTACCCACTTCATAAAAAAGGTGCATGCTTCGGCTTTTGGCATATTAGTTTAAAATTTAGATATTGATGTAAATAACGTCTTCAGTTTGGGATCTCCGAGCTTCCAGATTCTTGGCCGAGCTGCATCTCTGTTGCTGTGAAGCTCAAGAAACGTTTTGTGGACGACGAAACTTCCTCCGACTTTCTATCAACATGAGACTGAGATTTGATTTTCTGGTGAACTGTTCTTTTACGTCTCTTCACTGAAAACCTTTTCCTGTGTTTATTTATTTCATTTTTTTGCATCTTCCTGCAAATAAACAAAAATCAAACTGAAGAAAAAAGCTTTTTTTTCCTCTCTTCTCCAGCATTCTTTACGTCCTGCGAGGACTGTTTGTTGTGGCATCTAATAATATTATTGTATTTTCATCTGAATCCGTCATGTCAGGGAACGTTAACATTTGTGGACCAGATGTCCGCATTTTCCCAAACAGCCTTTTTTCTTTTCTTTTTTTCTTTATAAGGTCACAGATGACTGATGTTGGCTGAAAACACGCCGGGCTTACAATACACTTTTATCACCGCCGTCTGAGGAAAATATATTGTGTTTGCGTTCGCGTCACCGAATGAGCTGAGAAAGAACCTGGAAACAAAAAACCCGCAGAGCCATAATTCCAAACAAGTCCAAAATTAGAAGATTGTGTTTTGTTTTTTCTAATTAATTTGGCCTGTTGGGATCAGAGAACAACAAGTTGTGCAGAATAATTAATGACACATCACAAACTGTAAACACACACACACACACACACACCATGTGTATCGCCATCGAGCCCTGCAGCTACAACAAATGTGTTTAATCACAGTTGGTAGTGGATTATAAGGACTCCTGCTGTGGAGGGTAATTGTTCTCCTCCCCTGATGTGCCCCATAAAAGTCCTCATAACAAACATGCGCCGTTAAAAACCTGCACCAGACATTCGCCGTCATAAAGACCCGACGGAGACGCTGTAAACTGACAGTAAGACAGCAGAAGAAAACCCCAAACTTTTTTCTTTTTTTTAAAAAAAAAGGTGCATTACGTCGAAGTCTGACAATTAGATCTGACACCAGTCAGAGTCTGAAACTGACCCCAGACGACAGGAGACAGACTTCAGCTGTGGCTGTTAAAACTTTCACTTCTCGACAGGCGATGCACCTCAGCAGCCTCAGTTTTACCGTTTTC
Source organism: Diplodus sargus (assembly GCA_903131615.1). Classification (NCBI taxonomy): domain Eukaryota; kingdom Metazoa; phylum Chordata; class Actinopteri; order Spariformes; family Sparidae; genus Diplodus; species Diplodus sargus. Next base: position 301,858 of record CAEMYA010000386.1, on the reverse strand, counting down.
TCACTGATTTGTAAATGTTTTATTAGTGCGTGACGTAACGATTGAGCTGTCCTGCTGTAGATATATTGGATTGTTGGATTTTTACAGAACCTTTTTGTAAGAAAAGTTGATTTTTTTAAATCTCTCTCTCAACTCCTGAAGCTTCGAGGCGGCAGCGGACTCAAAAGTTGAGTTGGGAAATCATCTTTTCTTACAAAAGACGACCTTTAACGCTAAAAAATATTCCAATATTTATCACCAAATACCTCAAAATACCTCAATATCTTACAGACGACATCAGCACTTTCACAAAACATCAACACTGTGAGATCTTTGATAACTAATCATCAGTAATGTGGATTTAATGACTAAGACAAGTATGAGTATAAAGCAGATATGACGTCACTTTACTGTCACAGCATCATAAAACAGCATCCACAATCTAAGATGACGCACCGTCTCGCATCAGAACCATAAAGTGTTGAACTTTGCAGATTAATTTCATTATATACCAACATTTGTACATGTAGATCTTCCACTGATGAGTCCACTGTCGGATAATTCATTAACATTTCTTCTTTGTTGTGCTTTTAGGAGCGAATCGCTCTCAGCCGTCTCAGCTTCGAGCTTCTCCGGTGTGAGTTTGAGCTGCTTTTCTCTTTATGTAATCGTAAACTTCGTGTATTTGGGTTTTTTGGGGAGCTGGTCAGACAAAACAAGTAATCAGAGACGTTCCTCTCAGGTTCTGGGAAACTTTTTTTGGGCAATTCATAGACGAGAACTAGTAACTATTCAACCAGTCACCGGTTAGTTAGTTCATCTACAGATTCATTTATCCATTAAGTGGTTAGTTTTGCCTGTTAAATGTTTTTAAATAGTTTTTTTTTGTGCTAAATTCCAAAGATGTTCAGCTGGACCTCATGTGTGACAAACGAAAGACGTGATCTTTAACATCTGAGCTGCTCGGATTAGAGTTGGACCAGTTTTTCCAGGTTTGCTGGACGTTA
>CAEMYA010000386.1:286341-299947 GCA_903131615.1 Diplodus sargus | reverse complement strand
GAGTCACTGGATCTCGCGAGAGTTCGTTTTACAGCCTGTTGTTCAGCCTGCAGACAGTCAGATCATCCGTCTGATCATATGATCAATACTCACACAATCAGCCCTCTGTGAGGCGTTCACGTGTTGTTCAGAGGTGTTGTTGAACACACCACGGGATTTCTCATTTTACTCACCAAACATGTCCGTATTTTTATTATTAGCCTAAAATGTTCAATGTTTGTGTTGTATTTATTCCTTTATCTAACAATTTAAAGACTGAAAAGCCTCTCTACACTGTTAGAAACACAATGTTGTTCAGAAAATATGATTTTAGTTGCTTAAAAAAGAAAATACAGACAGAAAATATGTCTGGATTTTTATTAATTTGTCAAAAATGTTCAATATTTATGTTTTATTTACTTTTCCCCCTGTATTTCCCAACCTAAACACTGCACGTTGTGTGTTTTTAGTGGCTTAAAAGTGGCAAAATTCATAAACAAAAGCTAGTTTGACATTTTTTCTGTGTTCTCTGGCACAATAAGCAGACAGACAACATTACAACAGTAATAACTTCTTTTATAATTACTACATTGCTTTTATCAGTAACAATGTTCTGACAGACATGAAACTTGGTATCTGACAACAATATGCTAGAAAATACTGCAAATAAGCAAATATACACGGTATGATAATCAGTAGCTTTCATACTGCAGTATAACTTAAAAATGCTGCGTCTCTGGTCCTTAATTACAGCGAGAGGTTTTAGAGGTTTGTCAGATCAGACGAAGAAGAAAAGAACGTCAACAGAGAAAAAGGGAAATTCTGGAAATAGATGCAATATATGATTTAAGTTCATCTTACTGAAAAGACTTTGACCCTCAGCGGTTTTGTGACCTTATATTATATAAGATATTTGTCTGATTGTGAGAATATTCACTCCAGCTGTCAGTGATGTGTTGTTTCAACTTCAACACTCACATTAATAATTAACAACTCACCTACTGAGTGCACACACAGAGTCGGGGGTCCTGGATCCTTCTGTCCTGTTGGTTGTTAATTAGTGTCTATTCGTGGAGATAGTGGACTGAACAGGTCAGGACGTTCAGATTAAACCTGCCAGTGAAGAAGATGGAGCCAGTCGTTGTAGATTAGCTGAGGCCGATACGAGGCCTGACGGTGGGATTCAAAGACCGTTTACAGGCGTTGTGAAGTCACGGTTATGAAAGAAATGTCGGCTCAGTGGATTTATGATGGCGCAGCCTGCTGGGACAATGATAACATCAACGTGACCCGCATGCCTACTGCCACGTTTCGACTTTATATTTCTGGAGCTTCACAGCAAAACAGTGTTGCAGCGTTCTCCTACGTAACTGAAGTAGAAGGGGATGGGTTCAAACGTTAAAAAAACAACAAAAAAAGAAGATAAAATGGCTTCATACAGCTTGTCTGGCGTAATCAAAGTCTCCAGGAGCCCTTAGATCCAAAATGTGATATTATAAGATGTTATTTCCAACCTTTGCAAGCCAAAGTCTTCACTGTAGCTCCAAAGCTAAAAGTGTTAGCGCTCAACCCATCTGGAGTCGATGCACGGGCGAGACGGCACGTCGAGGGTGTAAATAATGTCAAATCAAATCAATTTAGGATCTCAGAGCTTCTGGAGACTTGCATGGAGCCATATTCTGTTTTGTTTTTTTCACCCGCGTCTGTTCCAGTTTTTTAAATAAATGCTGCAACACTGTTTCACTGTGAAGCTCCAGAAATGTTCTGTGGTCTTAAAAACTTCATCCAGCTTTCCTTTGGCGTTGAGTTGAGAGGATAATGAATTCATTTACCTCTAAAGCGGGACAGATGTCTCTATCATAACATGTGAAATTCAAGGCACATATTGAAGATTTAAGGATAAATGTGTTTGTTTCTGTTAAGCAAACAATCATCAGGAGTTGGGTTTTGGTTTGGTGGCTGCTGGTGAAGTTGGAAGACCATATTTGGAGATGAGTTTGCTGCGTGTCATACATAGTTTTGACTTAGATTGTTAAGGTCGAGCGGAGATTGTCCTCCACTTATATGAATACTTTGCACTGAGCTGCAGTTGCATCCTGCGGGTTTCTTTGGGGTGAAAGCAGAGGGGGAATAAAATCAAACCCTCCACATGCTGTGTGAGGTTCCTCCTCAACAAATTAGAATGCACAATCACAATGTGGTGAAAGATGAGATCAAGTCTTGAAATTATTTTCAACTGGATTTTGTAACAGAATCCGATCCTTTGCGGGTTCTCTCTCTCTGAGTCTTGGCGGGAGTCCCGACCCTGCCCCGAGGCAAAGGTGAATTTAGCATGCACCCCCATCACCAGCTTTCCTCACTCTCTGCAATGTTTAATTCATCACGGCTTCGTCTCAAGACACACACACACACACACACACACACACACACCAGCCCGGATTCAAGTGGATGGATGGCTGCATGGATGGAAAAAGAGTTATTGAATCATATGGGATTCCTTTTTTTTTTTTTTTTTACCACTGGTTAAATTTTATTCAATCTGCAATTCTCCCTGAAAGGATTTAATAAAATACTTATTTCAGGATCCAGATTTGCTTACAAAATGTCATCTCCAGGCAGAAAAGACCCCAAAAAAAAAAAAAACTGTCAGTGTTTATTACTGCGTGAGCTGAATAGTGTGGGTATAAAATTATTGTTAAGGTAAGACATTACTGAGAAGTATTTACACATCACTTATATTAGCAAGGCAAATTAGATTTCCTGGCACGTGATTTGATCAATAACTCAATTACATTGTAATTTACAGTTTATACAGTTTCAACTGACTGAAGTGCAGACTGACGTTCAACAGTGCAAATCAAAACCTTAGTCTGCGTCTTTTTTAGGCACACAATGTGGAATGTTTACAACAGTTTGACTTAATATGATTTTCCCAAAATGTTCTGCGATATCGTGTCGCCAAAACATCACATTTGAATTCTAATCTTATTCCCCTTTCTTGGGCGTATATATCAAGGACATTTTTAACCGATATGTCAACATCCTCCTTTATGTGCTCACTTCTTGAAATTTCCATTTTTGCCTGCGTGATGACTGCATTACATAACATTCCTCTGTACATTTGTACACTTATTTAGCATCGTTGTATGACGATGGCGAATCAGCAAACAGCAGTCCTTCTAAGGACGGTCCTGAGGCAGGGCCTGAACTCTACGGGGGGCGGGGTCGGGTGTGAGTGCATCATAAGTGAGCGTGGTCGGAGCTCTGGTCGCTGTCCTGACTGTCCTCATTGGCTAAGGAGTCCGTCGAGTGGTGGAGCGCCGCGATGCCAGAGAACTCCGACGGCAGCAACGTCCCCTTTTTCACATTCACCAGTTCCTTCTCTCGAGCTGCCGCCCCCTGCTGGCCGCCTTTCACTCTTTTCCACTTCATCCTCCTGTTCTGGAACCACACCTTCACCTTTGGGGGGGAGGGGAGCAAACAGCAAACGTCAAGTTAATGAGAGAGCAAACAGTCACAAAAATAATAAAAAAGCAATTAGGAAGCCGGCCTGCTTGACACCAACATTTTCTAGAAGTTTGGCTGCTGTTTCTCCAGCAGTAATTACGTGGTGGATGTTGTGTTCCATCTGCCGCTTGGCGTCTGCCGGTTTTTCCCTGACTCAACAGCCACGGCCATATTTACGTCCCTCAGATTGATGATTAAGCTGTTGCTTAAAACGGTTTACACGTCAACTAGCAGCAGAGGCCCTCTGAGTGTCGACACATGCACCCGAGGAGAGGGGGAGGAGAGGGGGAGGAGAGGGGGGGAGGCTCGCTCCTGTCACGCAGGGTGGGGCGGGTTTATTTTTGGGGAGTGTCATTCCGAGGGGACCGAGCGGTCACATGGTCAGGAAGTTAGTTGACAGCACAAACGTTTGTCTTAAACGTCAGGGGCGTACGCCGTGCTGGGTATCACACCGGATTCTTTACAAGCCTGGAGGCCTTTTCTGAGAGCAGGAGAGGGGAGAGAGAGTCCAGCACAGGATCGCTTATATGAGCTCGACTCTGATGTCAAAGCGGACATGTGATCCTCAAGGCTTACGTGCACAGACCCACCAGCGCTGTACCTGTTCTGCTAACTCACAGTTAGATCAGGACACATCGCATCCGAGACCAAGAGTTCAACATCCATTTCAGCCTCTGAGAAGTTAGAACGAGAGCGCACAAACAATTTCCCTCAGAGGGCCAAAAATGAAATTTAAAGTTGGACCACAGGCCAAAACGAAAACACCCACTGAAGTGTTGATGAAGGTTCTCAGTCATCCAGGTTGTGGTAAGTGTTAAATTGTAGGCAGCTGGATTTGCTTCAGTTTCTTGAAGATCTAGGACCTAATAGGAAGTTCCCTGAATTGACCGACTTCCTGCACAAAGTGTCAAGATTAATAGTAATTAGGGGTCCTACATATTTAAAGTAATTAAAGACATTTATTTATCTGGTAGGCCGACTTTCACCTCCACTCCGGAGTTAGAAGAACAGCCGATCCGCTGGTTTAAATGCCTCGTTCAGGAGTCACTGATCTCAACTCCTTTTGCTTTAAGAGCATAAAACATAACAAGAAACACACAACTGATAATCAGCTACATGCTTAAAGGGCAACTCCACCAATTTCCTACATTAAACTGCATTTACAGGTCTCAATGTAAGTATAATGTAACTTAGCCACTGAGTGACATCACTGGAGGACATTTATCAGATTACAAGCAGCTTCATCCGGAGCCATAAAACACTTTATATACTTTTTCCACACATGCACAGTGATGGAAATATAATAAAGTACATTTACTCAAATGTTGGCTTCCATTTTTCATTCCACTGTGTATTTGTACTTTTGCTCCGCTACATTTATTTGATGACTTAAGTTACAAGTTACTTTGCAGATTACACGCTGTATCAGAGCCAAAGTAGCACAACTTTGATCAAATTGATTTTATTGGCTAAATACCAAAACAAAATTGTTTAAAATGTCTTTTAAATGCTGTTAAAATAGTCGTTACATGCAATTATCCCGAATATTTAATTCAGTGGGGTTTTTCATTCCTTTCCCATGCTGCTGCTAAAAACTCCTAACGTAAGAAGTTCGGCCGTGCAGCTCCACTCCTGCCATCTTTAAAAAAAAGACTCCAGGTTTCACGGCCTACAAAGACATAAAACATCCATCAAACTTCTCCAAACAGCTCATGCAGCATAAATCAGGCGCCCTGGCCAGCTGTTTGTATTGCCAATATTTACCTCACTATCTCCTGCTGTATATTTTCCCTGACAAAACTGAGGTCACACGCAACTCATGCTGCATGAGCTGAAGAAAATTTCATGCACATTTTATGCGGCTTCGAGCCACGAAAAGATTAATTGCATCAGTCTGGAAGAAGGATTCAGTGGAATTACAATGGCAAACTGTGTGCTCGGTGGCCCTGCGGAGCTGAGCAGAGTTTTTCCTGACGCGGTGGTATTTAGGAGTATTCCTTCACAGTTTTTTTTTACACCTTCGTAATATGAAGAAAAAGCAGAAGGGCTACTTATACGATTTATGACGCATTTATCACAGTTTCCAGTCGCTTCCAGATCGAGGAGTCTGAATGCGACTGTGCAGGTTTACTGCTCGCATTACTCTGACAGCCTCTAACATGCACATGCAGACATTTTTATTCACTGAGAGATTTCCTTAGATGGACACTTTTATCTGAAGCGTGACGCAGCAATGCGGGTGCAGACTGGACATTTTTAGCATTGGTTGGCTCGATGGGGAATTGAGCCACTAACCCCGACATCATTCCTGACGTTCTCTCGTGATATTGGATTTTATATTTCAAAGAGATTAATGTATCAAGATATTTACATTTTAAAGCCTCATAATATAATGACAATACTTTAAAACCACATCTCCAAGCCCCGTTTTACCGAAGAATCGATCAATACTCAACTGTGGATCCATTAACGATCCATTATTACAACTGTTGTTTGTTGCTAGACAGCGATCTTGTTGTTTTTATAGTTATTGTAACAGCAGCAAAGGAGGAAGTCAGGTGAAGTAGTTTTAAGTCCCCATAAGGAGATGGTCGGGTAACGTAACTGAGCTTTCACAAGTCACGTAGTTATTTTAAAATGAACCACAATGATTTCCCAAACCAAACCCCACTGTTTTCTTGCCTAAACACAGCGAACTGCAACTGTAGAGTATGATAAAGGTCCTTTTAGCTACAGCTGTTACTAGTATGCTGCAACGGTCGCATGGTTTTGGGAACAGTGACAGACGTTATTGATATAAATATCAGGCTGTGTTGACTTATGACAAGCTGCAGTGAGATGTTTATGCGATGTATTTACTGAATCAGAATTCCTTTGTTAGTCATGCAAACGGGGGAAATTTGTGAAAAGTAATTTGACCCTGACGTGATTTGAACACGCAACCTTCTGATCTGGAGTCAGACGCGCTACCGTTGCGCCACAGAGTCGAAGTGGAAGAAAGCAGCTTCAGTTTCTGAGATAGTGCTAAACTTTTTCTCATGGGGGGAAAAGCAGGTGAATCTAGTCACATGGCCCGGTTCCATTTAGGCTCCACAGTGAGCTGGACCACTGAACCTGTATGCACGATTAGAAGCAGGGCCCTGGCACTAAATGGGATGGAGCCTTTGCTGATGTTATTACTTCCATGTGCTCAAACTAGAATGTCCACAATCAGAAACAGCTACCAGAGTTATTATCTGTAAGGTTGGAAGCACTTGGCCATCATGATACATTTTAGTTCAGCATGACATAAGATACATAAATCCTCAAAAACACATAATATATAAGGCTCACGCATGTTTTTCTTTAGAAGACTTAAAGGAACAGTTCATTCAAAACATTTCTGAAGCTTCACAACAGAACAGTGTTGAAGTATTTTCCTAAACAACTGAACTGAAGTAGCAAGTTAAGACTGACTGAGACTACATTTGGATTTTTGGGAGAACTGTTCCTTTTAGTTGTGATTTACACCCGAGGCATCACCTGTAACTTTATCCTCACTTCTCACTCGTCTGTTCTTTACATTCAATCTACACAGTATCACACAGCAAACTATCACTGGCGAGGTGTCAACTAAGTGTGACTTACAGCTTCCAAACGGGTGTCAGAGAACAACAGGCTGTACGACGTTTCCTTCCCCCAACCATTTGTCTCCTGTTATTTATTTCATGTGTCTGCGTTTTACAACGAGCGGCCCACGCTCTGAGACCAATTTATGCTTGCAGGGGTAGCGTAGGAGAGGAAGTGACTTGCTAGACAGCACTTCCTTCAACCCGTATCCCTGCCTTGACTGTGGCCTGCTTGAAAGAATAGACAGGAACATCTGGAATATGATAGTCCCGTCTCACAGCCACATCTGGAGCACAATAGCCCCTCGCACCGAAGTTACAAAAACACAGTAGCGAGCCGAGGAGCCTCGCCGTCGTCCCAAGGCCGAGTCTGTTTTCACAACATGGCATTAATGTGCTAATGGGAGGGTTCAGTAATGTCTGAGCCCAAGGGGAAACAATCTGTGGCGGGTGGGGAACGTACTTGTCTTTCAGTGAGGTCGAGGTTGACGGCGATCTCGTAGCGCCTTAGTCTGGTTAGGTAGTTGTGGTGGGCGAACTCGGCCTCCAGCTCTCGGATCTGCTCCTTGGTGAACGCCGTCCTCTCCTTCCTGGGTTTGCTGCTCACGTCTGACTTGTAATTCCCGTCCTGGGACTCTGAAACCAAACACCACACAGGTTTCTGTTCCACTCAGGGCAGATTTATATGCAACAAAAATAAAAAAATAAAGTGAATGTTATGTGGCAGGTGCAAGTCGGCGGGGGGAAGAAAAGAGGCGAGGTAAGAGAAACAATGGGAGCTGTCAATCACACTTTATTGTTCAGTCATTGTTTATGAAGACTTTAAGTGGCTGGAAGGACTCACGGGCGGCTGCACATGTGTGTCTGACTGTGGCAGCTGCGCTGTTACAATAGGCTGGCGCTTATACTGCCAACATGGGTTTAATTTGTCTTAAAGGAATCTGCTGCAACAACTAGAACTCGACCCAGACTGGATTTTTGAGACCTCACCTGAAAGCAGTGAGTAAAAAAATTCTGACTTTGATATGTCGGCTGATATACACATAGAGTTTTTTGTAATCATCCCTCGAATGTGGTGATCAAACACAGAAGCAGGATGTTTTTGCATTTTAACAGCAGACTGAGTCGTCTAAATGAGATTTGTGCGCTGGAACAGTAACTGCACAGGAGATTTAATAATCATAAAAGACCCTCAAGCACTTTTCCTACATTATAATCTGAAAAAAGAGAAAGTTTTCATATGTTATACTGTTATATCTGTGATTATATAGCTGTTGCTTTAATCTTATTTTTTCTGTATGGATATGGTTTTGCAGGATACAGAACATTTATTTTCTAGTTTCTGTTTAGTTTATTTAGTACAACTATTTGTAACAATTTGTCTCCATTTTCTGATTAACACTCTTTTGCAGATTTCTGAAAACCAGTAACTGAAACTAAATGAGTGAATTTCCTGCAATCATTGAATGAACAAGGTAAACATTTCTAAATATTTGGAAGGTTGAAGGCAAAGGTCACCAAAACATAATTTTCACACAACTTTAACTGTTACCTGAAAATGTCTCAGACAGTAGAAGATAGAAGATCTGATGAAATATTAGACTTCAATTAAAATACAGCAAAACAAAAAAAATACACGTGAGAGCAAGTTCTTGCAAAAAAGTGAAAATCCCCAGGATGTCGCCTCCACTTTAGCTCATCACTCTGGAAAAAATCTCTTTGTTTTGTTATTTCCACGAGCTTTCTGAAGAAAAACACGTACGGTTTAATTCACCCTCCAAAACTTTCCTATTGTGCGCAGCCTTTGTGGTTTCTCTGTTGGACACGCTTCAGTTGCACGTTGCACTTGAAGGCAGCAGTGATTGCATGCTAATTCATCTGCGGTCCTGTTCTGCCGTGTGTGTTAATCCAGCAGGCCTGCGTCAAGCCAAACTGTAAATAGTCCTGCAGCCCGGAGCCAGACTCGCAAACGTTGCAAAGCCTGAAGCGACGACTATCTCTTCACCCAACACTTCCACCCAGAGGGACTCCTGGTGGTTCTGCTTTTTGTGTGTGTGTAAGAAAAAGGATCGTCCTTCTAATTAAGTTTTTTCAGATCGAAATAGCTCCCTTGAGAGTCTAAAGAGAAGATGAAACTGAAACTGCTCTACAAAAGTTATATTTGTATGTCACTCACACAGTTTTAGAGCCAAGGACAAACAGATATATAAACTGCAGGAATTCCCACATGAATTTTATGAAATGAAACAGATCATTGCTTGACCCGCAGCCTGGGTCCAGCTCCCCCTTGACCTCGCCGTTCCCTCCCTGTAATTTCAGGCCGAGTGCTCCAAACAGTGTGTGGCTGATTGAAGCGGGCCTCCAGTCGTATTTATCCGCTCTCTCTCTGGTAAACACAGACATTGTGTAAGGAGAAATAAAAGAATAACACAGCCAGCTGGTTTCGACCAGCAGGCCTGGAGTTAAAACGAGCGGCGGGCTTTTATGACACAGCCACTACACCACAGCAATTAGGTCCCCGCCGTAACTTTCATCTCTCCACAAAAAAGGAGGAATAATATGAGGAAAAAACACGCACCCAGACAGGACGGGCACGTCGTTTAGGGCTCCCAAATGAACTGAGCTCGGTGCAGGAGGGAACCCTCCAACAATATTGTCTTACACTCTGCAGCAAAAAAATATAGATTTTCTGATTTATTCTCTCATGACAGACAAATTGTGTGTTTGTTGAACTCAGATGCACCAACACATCCGCTGTGTTTTTCTACAGCTTTCTCCGCGGGGGAAGTCTGCCAGCGAGAAGCCTTCGGGCACCTCACTTTTTTTTTTTTTTTTACAACACCGCCGCGGCAAAATAAGACTTCAAGCACCTTTTATTGTTCCACACAGAAAATCTAGTAACTTTTTAAACAACGACCACTCCCATGACAGCACGAGCTTATGCAAATATAACCCAGACACTCAGCAAAGTGCACCGAGTGACACTCTATAGGACTTAAACTCTGCAGCACGGCCGCAAAAAAATGAAGAAACCAGACACCCGAAAATACCGAGGAGCTGGCTCATCTCATTAGCCCACCCTGCGGCCTTCCTAGAGGAAACAATCACAAGCGAGTGTTAAGACGCCGAAAGTCGAGATGCTTCAAACTCGCATGGAAATGAGCTCTCAGGTTTTGTTGTTGATTCTGTATCTAAATTCAGGTTTCTGTGTCCAGATGGTGAAACCTAATCGGGGCTCTATCTCATGCAACTGGCAGCGGTGTAATATTTAGACAGCTGATTGAGTCAGCAGCCCAGTTAGGCCCAATAATCAGCGTGATTGGTGTAAGCGTGGAGAGAATGCACAGCACATGTAATGAGTATGCAGTAACTATTGTTACAGGGGAAGTGGGATTTGGAAGCAAGAGGGCTCGGTTTCCAAATGATTTCACGAAGGAGGAAAGGAAACAGGAGGTGGTGCGTCGAATCGTGGATTAAAACTTACAGTTGTAACATTTTGCATGTGGACACAGGACATAACTGAACTATCAAACCAAAGAAATGACACCTTATAGCCCCTTAAGAAACTGTTTGTCATATAATTTTGTTTTATTCTATGTTCAGGACAGAACTACGACCTTCTGGAGTTCCTGAGAACTCAGTGAGTGCTGTGAATTCTTCCTGCTCTTTCTACTATTTGGTTTTATAACCTACAAACACATTTCCAGAGCAAATGCACAGCGAGAGGATTCCTGTGACATTTTGCACACTTGAGTTCTGTTAACTATGCAGCAGGAGGGACTTTGACGTCCTCTGAGGTGACCACCAGCATCCTGAGCGAAAAATGATCGCACGCGGGGATATCAGTGAGTGCTCGGGCGCAGGTGATACGCCGTGCATACAAAGAGGCCTTTAAAAGGGTGCAAGATCGGTGCCGACGACCCGCAATCCTCAAATGGACAGAGAGACCGGCGAGCACACTTTCCCTGGAAAACTTAAGCGCTCTCACTAATATCATGTTCCGTACGAGAACTCCCGCGACCCGAGCTGGCGGTTTGTCATGCAGTGATTGATTATTGTGGGGACTGCAGGTTGGAAATGTCCTGCAGGTTATCAGAGAGGTGTTACTTATCTGCTTGCAGCCTCTAAAGAGGGATTTCATCATCATGATGCAAAGCAATTCAGGTTTTCTTCCAGTTAAATCTGTCTTTTTCTATTTACTTTTTTATTTGAGTGTATTATAATTAACGTACAGGTTATTTAAAGACTGTGTTCCTGTCTCAAGACAATTTGAAGCCTTTTAAACAGCTTTACATTTTACAGATTATCTCCAAAAACTTGACAGACTTAGAAAGGATTTTTAAGACTTCAAGTTTGCAACACCTGAAACAACCTTAAGGTCACAAATTTTACGAAGTCACATGTTTCCTTAAACAAAAAAGTGGCCTTAAAGCTCTCAGCGCAGGTGAACTGTACAGAACATCCGCTTGATTATATAAATATAAATCAATTTACTACATTTTTGTAACAAGTTAAAACGGCAGAAACAAGTTGTAGAGTTAAAATCATTTAAAATCCATATAAAAGTTGGCTAAAAATAAATCAATGCTGCATCCAATTATTAAATCTAAACTTGAATCCTTTCATTTTATTTTAACTGCCAGATTTAGACGGGAAAATAAGCTGAAAAGCCTGCAGGTCTGTCAGGGTGTTTAGTGTGGCGCGAGGCGCCGCTGTAGTCTTTTACAATCCGTGACATTAATTCTTTACTGTGTGCCTCATTTTCTGCCCTCTGAAGAGTGTCGCAACAAACCAGATGTGATTTTTAAAACTAAACATGGCAGCAGTCAGATGTGCCCACACAGCTCCGATGTGGCCTTTGCTCCACACTTCAGCCTCCCGGCGCGTCAGCCGACACCTTCGCACGGCTTTTCAGACGGTTTTTTGTTTTTCTATCAGAGCTGCAGAAAATCTCAACAGCTACGTGTTGAAAGATTTATAACGACAAGTACAGATGTTTGTGTTATTCTTGAGCTCTGCTTGGAATTTCTTAAAATGCTGATATTTAGGCTGTGAGAGGATGTTTAACTAACAATAAGACCGAACAAAGAGAAGCTGGAAATTCCCTCCGAAGAATTTTAAGTCTTTAATTACGCAATGACTCACAAACACCTTATTTATTCAAAATATTTGAAGAAAAAATAGGTGAGGAATCAAATCTCTGCTGTTAAGACTTGTTCCAGATTTTCTTCCCTGGCTTAAAGAACTGAAATAATAAACTCTGATCTCAGCTCCTCTTACCTGAACTGTCACTTTTCCTCTTGCCGTTCCTCTTCTCGGCCTCAGCAGGTGACAGAGTCTGTCTGCCAAAATCAGCAGGCACACAGGAGGCCCCTGTAGGGGTGCTGCCGCTGCCCAGACTGGGGGTGCTGGCGCACATACTTGGCCCACCAGGGTGGCCCAGGTCCGGGGGTGTGGGCCCGTTGTCATGGGATGAGTGGGAGTGCGGGTGGCAAAGGTTGTGGCGCGTGTTACCGCCAGGTGACGGCATCTGTGGGATATGCCAAGATGTGTGGTGCTGAGGCGGGTGGTGATGCTGCTGGGAGGGCAGGTGGCCGCGGTGAGGGTGGTGGTGGTGGTGCTGCCCGGGAAAGAGGCCGTCGTCCACCGGGTAGCTGGAGATGATGCAGGGCGACGGCGAGGAGGTGGAGGAAGAGGAGGACGAGGAGGCCAGGTCAGGGTAGGAGACGTGGTCCGAGCGTCCGTGCAGAGTCAGGGGAGACTGGGTGAATGCGGGATGCAGGGCCTGCGCCGGGGCGTGGGGGCTCCGCAGGCAGCCAAAGAGTGTGTGATCCATGGTGTGCAAACACACACAGCCCTCCAGGAAAGGCGAGAAGGGCGAGTAAAAAAAGGATAAAGTTACTAAATCAAGCAAAAGCAAAAAGATCACAAGCACATATCCAAGATGCTTCTCTTTTTCCCCTCGACTATCCCAGAACTTTTTCCTTCTGTCAAAAAAAAAAACTCTCAGATACTCTCGAATAGTCACAGCAGAAAGTAAAGTGTGTTTTGAAATGGGTGTCCTGTGATAATCCGGAGCATGCGGCCAGTTGCCAGGCTGTACAGGATAAACAGTTAGCCCAGGATAAGCTGCAGCAGAGCCTCTCAGATGTCAGGAGGAAGAGGGGACTGGAGCTCGAGGCTGGGAGCAGAAGGAGGTTCCTAGGAACTGCAGAACGAGGGGAGCCGGCGGAGGGGATGTTATAAATAGGGTGTAACGTGAGAGGGAGGCTGGGTCACAGACTGCATACGCGCTACTGACCACATACATATGATCACCCTCCAAAAAGCACAGCACAATAAATCTGTACTATTAAAATGGCTGAGCCTCAGGAAAGAGGGCAATTTATTTTGGACTTGGATGTGACCTCCGGTGGCCATCTTTTTCTTTCCTGCGAGAAAACAGCCTTAATGGTTCATGGGTGGGGCCTGAGGGGGGAGAGGGTCTGGGGGGGCTGAGAGAGCATGGAAGG
>CAEMYA010000386.1:178927-264613 GCA_903131615.1 Diplodus sargus | reverse complement strand
TTGGCATCCGCGTTCACGCTGAGCTTCCGTTTTCTGCCCCCGTCAGCAGATTCTTCCCAGAAATCTTCCGTCTGAGGGAGATAGTTTCATGTCGAGAGAGTTTTTAAATAACAAAACAAAACCCTAACATGATAGCGAGGCGACTTCCACGGGTGCGCTGGTGACTGAGCAGCAGCAGTAGTCGCACACAGATGGTCAGTAAACTCACGGCGACGTGTCTGTTGTGATTCTGGGCGTCTTGGTGGTTTGACAGTTTGTGGGAATCTTGGATTAATGAGCTGCTGTGTGTGATCATGGACACACCTCCTGCACAGCTGCGGACCATCTTTGCAATTACGTGTGTGAAGGGAACTGACTTCTCACTTTGGAATTGTTGTTCGGGGAGTTGAATGCTCGGCGCCGCACAAAGAGACGGAGCATGTAACGTGCATGTCGTCTTCTAACTCATCTCGCTGTGTTTTCTCTGCCCCCGCAAGTACACTCACGAAACCGTCCACATGTTTTTCTCAAACTGAGCTTTTTCTGTGTGTTTCGGCCTTTCGTCCGCACGAAACTGACCTTTTTTTGGAAAACAAGACACTGACCACTTCAGGGACTGTGAATAGAAAACTCTGTAACACCAGAGAAGGCGTTTGTGTGACGCATACTGCATCCCGGCCCTTCCAGCTAAAAGCTAATCCCAAACCGGAAATGTATCATCCAATCCTGTTGTTGCACCGACACGAGCGAGATTCATGACAGTTACCTGATCTGGTGCAGCTGCAGGTCGACGTCTATGTCCACATGTAAAACGACTCAACGCGCTGTAGTTCATATTCCAGCTTATAGGTGGCGCTTGAAATTCACCAAAAACAGAGAAGAAGAGACGGAGCATGTGCTTAAAGTTGTATACAAACAAACAGTAGAAGGAGAAACCAAACACAAGAAGAAGAAGATGCAAATGTCTCGTAGGTTGTCCATAATCAATATCTTCTGCAGCACGAACACAAGTCCGCCATTGTTGTTGTTGTTGTTATGAAACGTTGCAGGGTTAAGAGGTTGAGGGGCGGAGCGATGGCGTCATCGATATGCAAAGTACGTGGATTCGCCGTCCACACGAGAACCCAAGGGAGGCGTTTTGAATTTTCTCACCCTGAGACCAGATTGCAAAAATGTGTGTTTACAGGATCAATGTGGACGATCGGCCAAAACGATGCAAAACATGCATTAACACACAAAAGCGTTTCCATGTGGATGGACCCTGATAGGTGTGAAAGAGGAGGACTTCACACTGATACCAGGATTAACTAGAAAGGTGCGTTTATTTGAACGTTAGACATTAAACTTCTGTTCTTGTGCGATGAGCTGATGGCGTCACAGCGAAGTATCACATAGAAGTATCACCTGGTGGATCTACATGCAGTTCTTACGTCCCAGTGACAACTGAAACTGAAAGTGACGTTATGGCTCTCCGCCTCGTCCATTCAGGTCCGGTTAGCCCAGAATAACTGTCTGGGGGCGCTGCCAAGATGGCTGCCAGGTGGAAAGTCTCGCCTAACAGGACTTTAAATGGGACCATAATTCACTCAATGAACAACATGCTGTTTAGAAGAAGACTTGGAACGAGTGACTGAAACCAGAACCGTGTTAGGAAATGCCCCCTGATGTTGGATTTCTGACTCGGAAAGTCAAACCAACGCGGACAGCGATACCCAAGATGGCTGTGAAAACTGAGGGACAAAATGTTTATCTGCTCTTCTGTCTTATTTGTGTCTCAGTCTTTAACACAGTGCTGTCCAACTTCTATCTGTGGACATGTTGTGCTGTTACTAACTCGTATCTATCAACTTCCAAGTACACTTAGCTGCTAATACCACACTTTTCCAAGGATCCAAGATGGCGGCACGCACAAATCGCGTAGCCCTGTTTCTCTCCAGATGTCAACACACATGTCAGCGTCTCCCAGCGCTGCTGATCACATGACATCCTGCAGGTGGAGCTCTGATCCGGATGAAGTTAACACTTCTGCAGCTCCACCGCTGATGGAGAACCGCTAATCAGACGCGTATTAATACGGAGGAGACGTAGATCTTAACTTCGCCGTGTGTTTGTGTGGGTGTGAGCCGTGACGGATGGACGTCCTGTCTCTCCGGCTGGAGGTGGGCCTGATCGAGCGTCGCCGGAGGAGTTGAGGAGTAAAACAGAAAGCAGCCGTTGGGATGGATGGATGGACGCGGAGAGAGGAGAGTCTCTGCTGATATTTCATCGTCTGAATCAGGAACAGAGCTGCAACATGGCTGTCAGCATGATGGAGGTCCTGCAGAGGAGGAGGAGGGCTGAACTCGCCCGGACCGACGGCCCGATCCACAGCTGCTTCCAACTACCGACAGGACTCCGCTCGCAGCTTCAGCTCCGTTCAATTAACTTTATTGGCACCAAAGTAAAGACGAGCGTTCCTCAAGTCAAGATAAGACTTCAGAGTGTTTCTACTGAATCTCTTCCTGTTTCTCATCAAACCTTTTGTCTTTCTGTTCCTCTTTTCACTTCTGTCTCTCCTCTTTCTATTCCTTCCTTAAAGTTTTATGCTACCGTCTCGTCGTTTTTCAGATTTTTCTATCTTATCTTTTCTTCTGTCTTCCTTCCATCTTTTGTTTCTTTCCATCTTTGCATCCTTCCTTCTGTTTTCATGAGCGTTTCCTTCCCTTTTTCTCTATTGTTTGTCTCTTCGTTCTCTTGTTGTCTTTCTTTTCTTCCATTCTCAATCCATTTGTTCCTTCTTCCCATTTCCTTTCTTGCTTCCTTCCTTTTTTCCCTTTGTTTTTATGATCCTGTGGTTGCCTTCTTCCTCTTCTTCTTCTCCTTCTCTTCCTCGTCTAACTAACTTAAAAA
This sequence comes from Diplodus sargus, assembly GCA_903131615.1. Taxonomy (NCBI): domain Eukaryota; kingdom Metazoa; phylum Chordata; class Actinopteri; order Spariformes; family Sparidae; genus Diplodus; species Diplodus sargus. The sequence continues at coordinate 261,745 of CAEMYA010000386.1, read as the reverse complement.
ATAAAGTTATTTTTAAAGTCAAGTCTTCTCTTCCTCTTCTCTTCTTCTTCTTCTTTTCTACCTCTTCTTTTTCTTCTTCTCTTCCTTCTACTCTTCCTCTTCTTCTCTTCATCTTCCTCTTCTTCGTTTCTTCTTCTCGTCCTCATCTCTTCCTCTTCTTCTCTTCTTCTTTTCTCCCTCCTCTTCTTCTCCTTCTCTCTTCTTCTTCTTCTTGTGTCCTTCTTCTCTTCCTCTTCTTCTCTTCATTTTCATCATCATCTTCTTCTTCTTCCTCTTGCATCCTTTATCTTTGCCCCAGTTTCTCTCTGTTTCCGATCCTTCCTTCCTTCCTTACATCCTTCCCATATATTTCCTCCCGACTCATTTTCTTCCTTGTGTCTTTCCATTTTTCCATCCCTGCATCTTTCCGTCCTCACTTTGTTGAGTTTCCATCCTCTCCTCCCTCCTCAGTAACTATGAATAAGTGTTTCTCATCTTCTCCATAATAACGTGAACACTTAAACTCTCCACACTGTCCCGTGTTGTTTCAGGACATCCTCATTTATAAAGTCCATTACAGTAAAAACAGAAGAAGAAGACGGAGAAGACACAGACGCCCGTCGACTGATGACTCACTCCCTCCCGCTCTCACCGGTGATGATGGAGCACCCATTAACCCGCGGCACCCGACCGCCTCCGAACACAAATAATCAGCTCTGATGTACCGGCGCGTCCTCCCACCGACATAATTGTAGAAAATTGTTGGACCTAAATTGGACCAATTCACCCTCTTACTAAACTCTGTCTTCCATCTGATCCGCCCCTCTGGCACCGGTAATGTAGACAAGGTTTGGATCCGAGTCCTGCTGAGTGAACGAGATTATACGACCAGAGAGAGACACTGACTCTGCAGACAGACAGAGACGGAAAAACTGTGATGAAGTGCATTATTCAGGTGGATTTAAAGGGTAGTTCTGGTGTTTTTTTGCCTGAGCTGTATTTTTACATAAATATGGGGTCTAAATCACCAATTGGTGATAGATAAAAATATTGGAGTTGGTCCAGAAGATGTTCTTAGTGAGTCTAATGATGGAAAGAAGTCAAAGAGTAAAATCGTTTTTGTTCCAGAAACAGCCGTTATGTTGCTCCGCTCAAAGCCACCAGACTCCATTGAAGAAAACAGTCGTTTTAGGAGTTGCAGTTCATCCACTAAAATCCTTCCTGCTGTATTTGGGGATTTGTGGTCGGAGAGGCTTCTGCTTCATTACACATCAGAGGAAAATCAGTTTTTATTTGTGCTGAGATTTCTACCTTTCTCCTGACATTCTTCACCTGATCCTGCAGAATTAAAGTCCGGCAGAACACTTTGAACTGTAGATTTTTAAACTGCATTTTACTCTGAAGATTTAAACAATGAATGCAAGGTTCTTACAGTGGTGCATGATATTAATGGCACGATAAATGCTTAGAAATTCAAAATCGACGCCGGCCCAAAATGCAAACTTCTGTCCAAATGGCCGCCTTGATGGTTCAGGTCTCACCTCTGAATTTAAGCACACCTGGATATATTTACAGCCGTTTTTGTGGCGACAGCTACAGGAAGCTGGATCATCTCAGGTATTCTAAGACAATCTATGATGTTTCTGTCACCCGGACTCAGTGGTTTCTGTGTGTAAACACAACAGAGGCAAAGAAAACCTGAACAGTAGAAACTGGGAAAGAAATGTTGCATTTTTATCTTATCCGTGGTTCTGCACACACACGTGTGTGATATTGTCAGATTTCTCCTCACGGTGAATCCTCCAGGCTTGCTCGGATCACTCCGGCTCTTTCTGTCTGGATCTGAGTTCTTGCTGCGGCTCATTACCTCTGTGGCAAAGAGAAACTTTTTATCCTCGACTACTGAATGAAACCCTGCCCTCATCTGCGGCAGATCGTCACAACATCGCCTCTCAACACCAGGTCGCCCGCCGCACGGTTGTGGTCGACCACAGCACCACCGTGGGGCCCGTCCACATGTGCCGAGGCGGCGGCCGGGCAGATGAAGCTTCGCGCTGGCGGAGGTTGTTTCAGTCGCGGCTGTCAGCGAGAGATCCCACGTCCTGCTGAGTCTCATTTATAAAGCCGAGCCTCAGCTGTGTGTGGACCAGTGACAGCTCAGGAGGGGAGAAATGTGGAATTCATCTGGCCCTCAGGAGCGCTCAGCTCAGGGGCCCGCAGGAAGTACGTGGGAGTCGGTGCGAGGGGCCGGAGAAGGCAGAACAATAAGAAACGTAACGGAGTTGTTTGGTGTTTGAACAGCAGCAAACACGACTGAATCAATTCAAGTTGATTTTCCAACCGTGTCATGTTTTCCTAAGGCTTCTGTTGCCTTCAAGTGCTGTGGGAAATCATATACCTCTACAGTAAAAGCACAATAAACTCCTTGATTTTCTTATTGTTGCCAAAAGTACCAAATAATCCCCAAATATCCAATCAGCTGACTTCCTGGTGTTTTAAAACCTGAGTGATCCCATCAGCGAATAAAACTAAAGGCACATATCAGAAGCATTAAATGATAATGTTTCTCATTTTTTAAATAATCATGTTATTTTATTTAGACTCTCTGTCATTTTATTTCAGCCAAACAATCATTTCTGTCTGATAAATGTCCTAATTATTTATCATAAAACCTGTTTTATATCTAAAAATCTTCAGAGGTTTCCATCTTGGAAAGGCAACTCAACTGTTTGCTCTTGTTTTATGCCGTCGCTTGTCCCAACCTGTTTTAGCGTCTTGGAGTTTTTGTTTCTTCAACGCTCCTGCGATTTTTCCTGCAAAAAAATAAGTAATAATAATTTAGCCTTTATCAGATTGTGGTTTCCAATATTCTCACGATACAAATTGTGTGGCAGGAACCAGGAAACATCAGCCACTCGCTCTTCTTCTTCTTCTTCGTCTTCCAACTTGGTCATTTTTTTGGCTGCCACACGAAACACGAAAAGCCCTCTACTGTTTGTCCGTTCTGGGCTCCTGTAAACATGGCGGTGCAACATGGCGACCTCCGTGGACGGGGACCTGCTCCCTACATGAACGGCTCATTCTAAGGTAATGAAAACACAACAACTCTTATTTTCAAATGATTATACACAAATTAAAACATACCTATGAATATTATATTCCATTTCTGACGAGTCTTTCTGCTTTTCTGCTTTTTCCTCCCACCAAATTACGTAGTGCACCTTTAACAGAAGTTGTTTTTAAAGTTTTAAACTGGAAATATAACACATAACAGCACATCTTTAACTACAGTAGACTACTTGTACAGTAATGAAGCTTCATTACAACACTGCTAACACCTGACACAGCTGATTTCATGCACTTGGGATCTGATCGACGCTGGCTTCACGCTCCTGCTGCACAAACCTTCAGACAGCAGAATATGACCTACAAAAATCACGGTGAAAATTCACAGGGAGCACCTGAAGGCAGCACGGATCCTTATCTGATCAGCAGAGTCACTCATCATATCACAGACCACTGAGGTTTCTGCACTTCCCAGAAGTTTAGGGGCTTTTTTTCTTCTCGATGGCATCATAGCAGAAGCAGCGTGTGTCATTAAATTTCCCCTCTGTTGGATTTTCCCTCAACCTCCTCCAGACCACCGAAATCACAGCTTAACCTCCCCGAAATTCAGTGTAAACTCACGTCTCCGCGCGCTGACATCACCGCCAACATGTTTACTCTGAGCTCTGATCTCACAGCGGTCGCCTCAGCATCCATCTGCTGCTGCAGCTCAGTCTGAGTCCGACGGCTCCTTCTGTTGCAGAACGTCAGACCAGATAACTTTGTGTGCATTTGTTTGGATTTGGTGGTCAGACTGTGAAGCGTTTGCATGGAAATCCACCGTGAAATTCAGTGGTTGATCTCCACCAGATGGCACCACCGTCCACGAGTTCAGGTGCCACCAGGCCGAAAGGGGTTTCTCAGTTTGCATTACATTTTTGTTGGCGTTGGTGGGAATCTGCAGAAAGCCAAACCTGACAGTGTTCGACTACAGCAACACAAACGGAACGCTGAAGTCCAAAAGACATCAGAGTGAGTTTCATCACGTTGGTTTCAGGCTGCGGCAGCCAGACGTTGTGGCTTCGCAGTGACTTCATGAGGTCAAATTCCTGAACACCTTCCCGCCTGTATTATTGTCCTTGGCGTTGGTCCTCACGGAGCTTCCTGACCCGTCCAAAAGCCCTCATATTCTTAGTCTGCTCTTTTGACCCCCTCGCTCTGTTTGTTTGGTCTCCAGGAAGAAGAAGTGCTTTCTTGTGGTTTTCTCTCTCTGCGAGCTCCGACGTGAGGCACCGCTGGCCCCGCGACGGGACGAGGCGCTTTTATTGCCATCCAGATTTCGGGGATCCTTTTCGGCCAGGAGGAACTCGGGCACAGGAATCTAAATTTACGGTTGTCACATTCATTTCAAAACCAGGGCACGCTTACAGAAATACCCAGAAAAAAAACCTGCAGTGAGTGCGGTCGGATGGAAAAGCACACAGATGTCGCTGTGAGCGGCAGCGGGAACGAGCTCGGAGTGCTCGAAGTGCTGCGAGTCTGTGTTTTGTAACTTTATACTTCAAATCCTCTACATCACAGAGGCAAATGTTGTACTGTTTACATTCGTCTGACAACTTAAATTACAAGCTGCCATTCTTTTTTATGTGTTTTCTGGCCTTATTGATAGGAGAGGTGACAGGAAAAGGCCCACAGGTCAGGACTCAGACTCCCGTTCACAGAGGACAGGGCCTCGATCCACCGACAGAGCTGCTGTGCTGCTCTGATCACTGTTTTCTAAACGCTTCCTGTCCAGCGAGAGAATCTGAACATGCTGAACAGTACAGAACAACTCTGTTGTCCAGGTGGAGCGATTTACCTTCATCCTCATCAGTGTGACGTTCACATGATAACTTCCTTAAAAAGAACATCTAGTTGTTCGCTGAGCGTCAATGATGGTGACCAGGTTCTTATATTCCTGCTGCACTTCTACCACAACAAGGCCGTTCATCTGACGCCCTGAAACCTTTTCAGAGGCACGTGGTTCCCACGAAGCTGATCGACAGGTGATGTATGTTTCTCAATCTTACTGTGCTTGTGGTCTGGTGAGGTGAGGGCAGCAGAACCACTTGGTGAGAAGAAGATCATGTTTTGGTTTAAAAGTGGTTGTGGCTGGAAATTCTCTCAACGCCTCGTTAAAAATACATTTCAGAAAGTGATCTCTCGCCCGCCTGCCTGTTAACGCCAACACCACCAGCTCCTCCTCGGACATGAAAGTCAGCTCATATACATGCAATCTGAGGATGATGTGAAATGTACTGTAAAGATATTAAAATGATGCATACGAGACGTCTAAAAACATCCGGTTTCAAACACTGACAGAGAACATTCGCCTGCTCAGACTTTCACTTGTGTTTTCACGTTGTGTCATTAAAAGGATCTGAACACTGATGGCTGTAATCAGAGCTGCAGTCTGAGCCCGACAGATGAAGTTTTAGCTTCTGTCTAAACAGGAACCGGGTCCGAGGTATCAGCCTGTGGCTCTGGTTAACACGAGCCCGGCTCAGACAGAATCACATTACAGCAGCTACAACAGCAGGAACACCGGAGCAGATAACATGCAGCCAAATACAGAAGACGGCAGGAGGGAGCGGAGGAAGCTTTACTCATGATCACTCAGGAACAGGAGAACGAAACAGAAGACTGAACTTAAATACAAACTGAACTAACGAGGGGACGAGGTGCAGGTGGAGAGAGGTGGAGGAACACAGGTGAGCGTTAAATAATAGACAAACACAAAGAGCCGGCTGATCAGATGTGAGACAGGTGTGGAGGGAAAGTACAAGAAAACAGGAGGGAAACAGAGTGAAAGACACCAGAAAACATATAAAAGACAATTAGAAGACAAGAAGACAGAATCAACACGACCGACAACAACCACTGCAAAATCCAAAACATCAGGTCTACATGCTGATCACCTGTCTCACCTGTTGACACTTAAAAACAAATCTGACATTTACTCAGGACAGAACTCCCCCGATCTGAGAGGGAAACACAACATGAGAGTGAAAACATGTTGATTAACTGATAAATTGTAGCCTTGTTCGTTTCTGTTCCTTTTTACATCCATGTCTTTTATTGTGAAGCAGCAATTTAACACTCTAAATAAACTTACTTAGCAAATATAAAAAAAATAGAATAGATAACTATCTGATTGGCCTTTTGTTCTTATTGTTCCCACAGAAAGTATTTAAAGGACACTTATATGTCCAGTCCACTAAAAACAGTAAAAGCTCCACATTTCCCTCAGCTATTGTTATAAAATGCTGTTTTTGCACCCCAGAAAGTTTCTTTTTCTGCAGGTTTGAGCTCTGAACTTCTGAATGCTGCAGCTTCACTTGTGAAGTCCTTGTTTAGACCAGTGCAGTGACGCCGCCTCGTGGAGAAACACTGACCAACACGCTCCTCACACAGGACTCATTCACCAAGTTGTCCACCAGGTGTCGCTACACGCAAAGGAATCCATCATGTGAAACTCTTCACCAGACCCAGACACACACACACACACACACACACGCGTGATCACTGGACTGAGAAGGTTCCAAACATTCATGACGTCTCTTCATCCAGACTTCATATGTCCTCCACTCTTCAGTCAGAACATCCTCTTCGAGTTAAGATGAGCAACTTCTTACATCTGATTATTTCACGGCAAATAAAAGTGTATTTGTTCCAAGTGCGAGTTACTACACACACCTCAGGCACCATGGAAATTGAAATGAGTTGCACAGTTATGATGGTTTCAGATCAATGACAAATCAAAGACTGAGAAATCTTTAAACTGACCATACTGGAGTGAGAGTTTAAAACAAAAAAACTAAAAACATGTGAGTGTAAAAGAAAAGAACCAGCAACATATGATCAATAAATCCCGTGAAACCAATACAATGAAAACACTGTCGTTTATTTTTGACTCGATCACGCCATCGTACTGCTGGAGACTCTTCACTGACGCGCCAAACGTGGATCAATCCGCCGCCGAAAATAGACCCGAACAAATTCACTTTTCAGTCCTGTTAGTTCACATTCGTCCGGCTGTTTCAGGACGTTACTGAACCTTTAGATTTTCAAATGTTTCTCTATGTTTGTGACTTGACTTTTAAAGATGTTTTGCTTTATTGGGGTGACAGACAGAAGAGGGAAGTCAGACGACACACCCAGAGGTGCAGTCAGGACACAAAACATCCAGATGGGAAACAAGTTAAAAAGAAAACATCCTGATTAAAGGAATTAAAAAAACAAAAAACACAACAGATGCAACATTAGTTGCTTCCAGCTCTCACGGTGCGTTACAGTCTCAGGAGGAAACACAGTTGTGAGCTGTGAGGAGCTGATCACAGGACTCTGAGGACGGAGCTCCTCTCGCCTCCGGCGGCTCTCTATCAACAGTCGGAATTCCACCGAGCTGCAGAGGACGAGAGAGGCGCAGGAAACTGGAGATGCCCTGGAAGTGTGAGAGGCTTTTCCACGGAGCGCCGAGGCCTTTGTGGCCGTCTGAGGAATGTTCCGGCATCAACGCTTTTAAAGACTCTTTGATGTTCGGCGCTGTTTTTCCCTCCTTCCTGTGACGAATACGTGATCCTGACGCCGGCTGCAGGCACCTGGATGAACACACTCACACTCGGTTAATGACGTTTTGTTGTGCATCAGCAGAGACGGAACCTCTCGCAGTTCTTTTACTCAACTTATGTACTTAAACATAGTTTTCTACTTCTACAGAGGAAACATGTTGCACTTTTTAGTCCACTGCAGCCACCTGAGAGTTGAAATCTTATCTTTAAACTTTGCTGGTTTCAGCCTCTTAAACGTGAGGATTTGCTTCTGTTTGTGTCCTTTATGACATCAAATAAAGAGTCTTTGGGTTTTGGACTGTTGGCTGGACAAAAGAAACAATTTGAAGACATCAGTTTAGGAATCTGTGCCGAGCAATTTTACAAAAGCTTTTGAACTTTTTGTAACCAAAAGATGAATCGATGACGAGAATAATCATTAATGGCATCACTACATGACGTAAATGTCCCTGTTGTTGGTGCAGTTTGTGCAGGATTTCAACTGGATTTCAACAAACAACAAAAAAAGCAAATAAGGAGGATTAAAATCCAAGAAGATTTATGTAAATACATATTGATTGATACAGAAGGACATGAGTGTTTCACAGGTAACATTAACAACCTTGGTAGGCGATATCTGCCCGTTGTTTAGGATTTCAAAATAAAACTCAAAAGAACATGAAAAAACATCTTTATTGTGCCACATTTATCGTTTTAAATACGCAGCAGTAATGAGGTACAAAAATATAAGCACACGTTAGTGTTTCAGTCCCTTTATCCAGAGGTAAGCGCAGAGGTTGTGACACGATGCAGTAGTTTAAGTTAACAGACCGTCGATGGCATGAATTCAGATACGGGATTGTTTTTGGTTTTGTTTGTCTGAGATGTAACTTCCTCTTTCATTTACCTCCGGAGAACAACGAAAAAAACCCCGCTGGTCACTTTACAGACGGATAATTTAGAGGAAGACTTTGAAAGACGTGTGTGTGTTTACCAAGCAGAGAGGATTCAATTAACGCTGCATTGTGGGAAGTGTAGTAGTCATAGAGGTTGACCAACACTTTGGACTAAAATCAGGACGTTTCAGCCTCAGTAGCTTTGATTTTCACCAATTCTCGTTTCAAGTCGGCCTCTTGAAAGTCCCCGGACTTGGAAATTGGGAATACCCCTTTGACTCTGCTGTAATTGATAAATAGATGGATTTGAAAGCAGGATAAACACCATTGTCTCATCCCTGCAGTGGCCATGAGTCACACTGAGGGGATTTTCTGTGGATGCTTGTTTCCCCCTCACGCCTGCAGAAGCTGTCCCACCAGGGCGGGGCTCCTCTCCCGGATCAGCGCTGACGTGATCTCGGCCACCTTCAACACTGACCTCTCCCAACGCTCGGTGTCCTGAGAGGGAGAAGAAGAGGAGGAGGAGGACGAGGAGGAGGAGGAGGAGAAGGAGGAGGAAGACAGAGGGTGGTGACTTGTTAAAGAACATAAAATTAGAGACAGACACGCTAGCAACATGCCACCTCGCTCATTAGCTCAGTAGTAAGAACCCTGCAGTAACAATCGAAGACATCGACACACACAGACTCACATTTGTTCATGTTTATCTTCCCTCTGGAGAGTCACGACTCTGTTTGAGTCATCCGAATGTTTGTACACCAGCGTTTTTTGTTTTTTCAGTTTATGAGGCCGCCAGCAGCATTCGGTTAGCGTTAGCAGCCGGTTCAAACTGGCGGGTGGGAAACAAATCCAAACCATACGCACGCTGCTCAGAAACAGAGCTGTCAGGACGGAGTTACAACATCCATCAGAGATTTGAGAAACGGTGAAGAGGAAGTCGGGAGGGATCCGAATTTAGCATCAGCTGTCACTTTCTTGACGACACTCGTAAAAAACAATATCCTGGATTCTGAACGCTCGTCATGAGAGAGAAATCCTGTTTCTGTTTCCCTGCTGGAGTCAGCTTTAAGGTCACATACACCGAATTCACCACATTTCATTTGATTGTAAGAATCACATGATCTATCGGAGGATTTTCGTGACTATCGGGTTATTTTATGGCTCGCTCAATCGACAGACGGAAGCAATTTTCCAACGAGGGGAGAGCGAGGGGGGGATGCCACAGAATCAAGGCACTTTCTTTTTTTTCACAGATTTGTGTTAATGTCAAGTCCTCTGAAGCTTGTGAACCAATAAGGCCCACTTTGAGATTTATGGTGCATGATATTGGACAGATCTACACTAAACCACACGCAAGACTAAAGGAGACCATACATTCTCTCCAGGCGGACTTCACTGTTGTGGTTGTTTTGCCTTCGTGATTCTTCTCTTCTGTATCTCTTTCTTCTTCTTTTTTTCCTCCGCAGGCCGCCTGCACAATGCACTTTTAATGGTTTTCACTCCCCTGACTCTGTTCCCTGGGCTACAGCGACTCCCTTCTTTGATTTAGTTTCTCGATGAGGCCTAACAATGACCTGTTTTCCATCTTTCAAAGCGGCTGCAGTTCAAGGAGCTTTACTTTGTTTAAACCACAGGCTGGTTGCTCACGGAGATTTATGCTTCATGCTCTACCTGGACTTTTTCATAGATGGACTTTAATAAGGCATTACTAAACGCTTTTGATGTAGCAGCGTGCACAACGGAGAAAATATGAAAAAGATTTTAATTTCTTTGAAACTTTTAAAGATAAAGCATCGACCACTGCCAACACAAAAATGATGTGTACCACAACAGAAAGACGAAAGTCTGGAATTGATTTCAGTTTCTGCAATGAACTAAAAGTTTTACAAACATTAGCTCCGTAGTCAAAAACCTAAAACATTACAAGTTCTAGGATACGTCTATACGATATTGGATCTTATTTTCACTGGTTTGGTAAATTAATTGTTTGCTTAGCTTTTAGTTCTTGTACAGCACACATGCAGTTTACAATGATAACAGCGGCAGATCATCGAAATCCCGACGTAGTCTTGACTGGTCCTTGATTTGAGACGAGGTAGACGAAGCAGACTTCTCATTTCGAGTCATCGACGATTGATTGTTGCCGGTTGAAATGGCGGCTGTCCTTTGTAGCTAGCTAGCTGATTAAAGGTGCCACATGTGAAAAAATTTGATTTTTGAGTCTCATTACGTACTTGTCAAAAACAAAGACACTTTTAGATGGTAGGACGGGTCAGCTGCCGTCCCAACGCATCAATTTTGGACTTAAATTGGCACTTGATGGCTACGTACATGCTATCGTGCTAATATCTGAGGTTAAAGCTGCACGTTCCAGGCAAAAAATGCCAGAGCAGACCGATATTTTGTTCGAAATTAACCTTGTTTGGGGCAGCTGTAGCTCAGGAGGCAGAGCAAGTCCTCTAGTAATCGGAAGGTCGCTGGTTCGAATCCCAGCTCCTCCTAGCTGCATGTCGAAGTGTCCTTGAGCAAGATACTGAACCCAAACTGCTCCTGATGAGCAGCTGACACCTTGCATGGCATCATGCATGTTGTAGAGCGGCTTTGACTGGAAAAGCACTATAGAAACAGAAGTCCGTTTACCATTTTTTGGGCATTTACTGTAGTTTGTTTCACTGTTTTTACTTTCAGGATGAGGATTTATATGTAGATAGTCGCTGTTGTGCTCTGTGACCTTGGAAGAAATGCTAAGTTACTTTAGTGCGCAGCAGGATGGTTGGACAGATGTTCTAACAGTTGCAGACAAACACTATTTCATCCATTCCTTACAATTTTCCTCTTGCATCTTCAGTTTCACCAAAGCAATAATAAAAAAAAGACTCTCAAAATGAAGAGTATCCTTCACGGCGACCCCAGGCGCACTGCCTGAAACCTGACAGGCCGGTAATGTCTCGCTGCAGCTGAGCTGTGATTGCTGTCCAGGGAAAGTTTCGTAAAAGGAGACAAAGCTTGAAAGTTAAAAAATAAAAAGGAAATTCAATTGTTCAGAGGATCAGGAACAGTTCAGACAAACTTATCTACCAGTCTGGACGAGGAAAACGAAAGTGATCGTTCTCTCTCTGTGTCATTTATCTCTAATCGCACATCAAAACTGTTAAACACAACTGTGGTAAGTATGGTAGTAAAACTTGGGTACTGATTTCATTGTTCAACTGTTTTGAACAATGCATTCTTGTTTTTTGAGCCTCTCTCTCTTTGACTTGTCGTAGCAGCACAGGTGCAACTACTGTGATGAAATTAACAACGGCTCTGATCCATTCGGGTGTCGCAGTGAGCCATGACAGCGAGCCAGGATGGACAACAACAGAGGCCTGGGACCGAACCACCTAAATGGAATGCAGCCTTTATTAACGTTATTGGTTCCACTTGTCTTTTTCCTGCTATGAGACGTCAAAACGCCGGTTCTGGCGAGGACGATGTTATCAGAGGAGAGACGAATGACGCCAAAACGTACGAAAACTCGATCCAAGTTGTAATAAATCAGAATAATTATCCTTTTAAAACAGGATTGGATCTGACTTGTATTATTTCCCTGAAATAACACCAACCGAGCTGACACTTTCTCTTCTGGCTCCGGTGCCGGTTCTATCAGCCAGCTCTCGAAAGGCAGATTTACTTTTTAGTGTAACAAAATGATTTAAGAAGACTTAAGAAGGCTTTTTAATATCCAAACTTCCACTGAGAGGAACATTAAAACATATTAAAATTATATCCCGCTAAAATGACAAAACAACGATGATTTGTGATCTGGAACATCCGATTTAGCACATCTTCAGATCTGGCTTCCAGGAGCATTTATCATTACAACTATGTGTCGGCAGTTTATCACACTTGGAGCTGAGTGTTAAGAGCACCAGGAGAAAAATAAGCCTCCTCTCGCTCTGTCCTTTCTCGAGGTTCACCGGCCAGATCCTCACAGCACCGATCGTGCAGCGACTGGACGGGAATGTGACGAGGTGTGAGAGTGATGAGCGTGGAATCGGGCCTGACCGTGGTTAATGGGAGCGAGAGACCCCGAGATCCAGAACTCCCGGAGCACTCGTCCCTAATCAGAACCAGCGGAGGGGGGGCAGGGGGGTCGGATGACATGGATTTTCCACACCGACCCACTGAAAAGGGGGAACTGAAGCGCTGGTGCGCAGATCAGCGACTCCGGCTTCTCATTGATTAAAGCAACACAGGAAATGACAAAAAAAAAATAATGATGGAATCAAAATATGATAGCTTTGAATTTGCTCCAGAGGCATTCAGTGTCAGCATCTACAAGCTTTTCTTAATATGCTTTTAGATTTACAATTGGCTTGTGGAATCAAAGGATTCGGAGTGAATGAAGGCTTTTCCTGTTTTCTCTTTACGTCGTACCCAAGTCATTGTTCTGTGGTCTAATCAATAGCGTGGAGGCGATGAGGAGATGAGCCAGTACATCTGCAAGCAGTCAACAATCGAACCTGATAGCACAACGTTGTGCACATATTCTCGGGAACGCGTTCGTCAGCGATCGCTCAAGAACTCCGAGCGGAAAAAAAAAGAATCTGCTTGCGTCTTATCATTGTTTACACCGAAAGCAATCAGATCAAAGCATTCCTCCGATTGTTATCTAAAAACAATCACCTCTTCACACGGAAAGTATTTGAGACGTTACATGTGTTTGGGAGAGCTGAAATGCCACGGGGATGATAGATGTGATGAGCACGATCGTTGGCTGATTACCACCCAAGTGCATTGATGAGATGCATGGGAAAGTCATGAGAACGGGCGGGAAATATTGAAGACAGCTACAGTCATTAAACCACAGCTAATGACTCTATTACAGATGTCTGTTTTCTTATACGCAGAACAAAAAACACTCAAGTTTGCACACAAGAAAATACGAGAAAGCAAAAGCAAAAAAAGGCAAGTCGAGATCACCAAGGAGGATCAAAGTTTTAAGCCCGTCTAAGCCCGAGCGCTGAATTATTTCCACTCCAGATATGCCGCCTTTGAAATATGAATCGGGCTTCATAAAAACAGCGTTATTAAATCAAGTAGTTGCTTGCACAGTGGAACACAAATACGACTTGAGCTCTTCATTGACTCGTGGCACAGCTTTAAGTAGTCACAACTGCCACTCAGGCTGCAAATGCGGTCGAGGAAAAAAGCACGACAACAGGGTAGAATTACTCAACAGCAACAAACTTCAGGCGCATTTGCATATCTAACTGCTTTCAGGCTGAAATATATATGAGTTGAGTGTGAGGAGCATGCGAACTGATTGATCGCCGCTCGGGGAAGAGCCGCAGTGGATGTTTCCTGACAGACGAGAGCTGGTACCTCTCCTGACCCGGGATCTGCTGCCGCTCAGCTCGTGTCTCCTCTTTCCACCGAGGACCATCCCGGATGAATAAAGAGGTTTTGCTAACGAGCGGCTCGCTGGCTCATTGTTCTGGGCACGCAAACATCCAAGAGAGGGGATACATGTGTCGGGTCACACAAGACGGCAGCACGCATACGAAACACATGCACAGACCGGGGAGACACTTCATAACGCTGATGTGCTCGTACGTGTGCGCCCTCACACACACACACACAAACACAAAGAGATGGAATGTGATCCTGGTGGGATTTGCATGTCTCCAGATCTTCATCATCATAACAGCCTATGTCCTCCAGCGTTAGCTAAGAAGGTTTTCCACAGCTCTGTCCCAGTGTCTCTTCCAGCGGAATACGGAGATGGAGAAACTGGAAAGCGAGCGCTTGAGGCCGAACATATCACACTGTGGACGTGCCGAGACAGACAGAACTGGGCCCTTATCTATAAAAATAGATTTATACTTGAACTTTATCTCAAGTTCATCTCCAACGGCGCGCTTAGCTTCAATTTTATAAGACGCTGAGCATAAGAAAGCTTGTTTAGGCAGGTTTTAGGAATCCAATTTGGAACCTACTCACCTGTGATTTATAAATCTCTATTCAACTTATATTGACGGCACCTTCCTTGTCATCTCCCCTCGTATAATTTCATCACTAATGAGGGTTAAGCCAGGAGGAACCAAGGAGCCAAGGAACAAGCAACACATATCATTCAGTGGACTAAATCGTGGGTGTGTTGCTGATGCACGTCGTTCATAAAGCTCATGCAAAGTTCACGGCAGACTTGGACTTGTTGGGTGGCGACCTCCAGTGGCTGTGGATATTATTACAGCAGCAAAGGAGGAAGTCAGGCGAAGCACCAGAGCATATATGGAGGAGAACGAGGTGGATGTTTGTATCAAACAAGCACCAGACTTTCACCCAGGAGACTGCTGTGTGTAGTGTGAAAGCAAAAGTCAAGTACGTCACGCCATGAAGTTACACAACATAGATATTTAGATATAAATAAAGATATTTTAACCCAAACCACGGACTCAAGTGTATGATGGAGGTCTACAACACCTCTCTTACTGCCAACTGACCTATTCAGATGTTTGGGTGCAAAGATGTGTCAGGAAAATCTCTTCAGTCAAGTCTAGACTTTGCTGAGAGATCATTCCCACGTCAAAGTAAGCTTTCATAGAGTCAATACTTGAGATCATGCTTATTTGTCTAAATACTGAGTGTCTATTTGGACAGACACGAGATAAAAGCTAAAGTGAGGGAGTAACTGAGTCTTTCAGAGATAAAACACAAGAGGATCGGTCTGATTGATGGCACTATTTAAACTAAAAGCTGCTTCTCACCTGTTTATAGGGTGGAATTCGTCTCCATATGCTCCAAAGACAGAAAACTCCCTCTTGGGCCAAAACTCTAAGTGCAGTCAGCGGGAGAATAATTCACTTGTTTCATTTTAAAAGCAAGTTTTTTACGAGATTCACTTTACTATTATTATACGTGAAAGAACCTCACTTTCCACTTCATAATGATTAACTGCCACAAATCCTCACTTAAAGGATTTCTCAGCCAAAAGTATCATCATTTATTCACATTAGTGGAAGGACTATCACCAGTTAATGTATGCCATATTGAACGGGAAGGCGACACATTTACATTTTGAAGCACTTCTTTTCCACGGACAGCAGAACGACGTCTGCTACATCGATTACTGACACATCCAAAGCCCCTGGTGGCCTAGATGGCATTCATAAAGTTTCTCCTGACAGATTTCACATTCAAAAATAGAAACTGCAAACAATATATGAACTGGTGTCGAGGGGAAAATACCACTGGATAGGAGTCATGGATGGACAGAGTTCTGGGGACTTTAGGGGTGTTCAGTTTTTCGTTTTTTTACCTCATCCACCAAGAACCTAAAGTCAAGTCCAAGAGACGACTCAACTGACGACATCAAGTGACAGCATTGTTTTAATGTATAAACAATACGATATATAATGGTTTGGCTGGGGAGTCACTAAAAGCAAAAGTCCTCAATCAGTCCCATATGTACGAATGCACAAACACATGCAACAGCCTTGTTATTCCAAACTGCGGCCACAAGTTTATGGAATGGAACTTCAATCATTAGCCTCTATTTTTTGCTTACTGTTTAAAGGGAGGATTTTTTTTTGACAAGCCGTGAGGCGACAGGTCTTTGAAACACAGAGCAAAAGGGGGGGAGGACGGGGAAGAACAGGGGGGAGGGAGGGGGACGCATCGACGGACCACACAATAAGCAATCCTCAAACTCTCTCTGCTCTTAAATGCCACAGTTGCAATCAACCTTTCCATCTGAGAGCGGCGCGCAGCGGCACTCCTGCCACACAAGACGAGCCTGCTTTGAAGCTTAAAGGTTTCAGGCAATTAGGACCTTTAACAGTGACAATTTGTATGCTTCTGTCATTTTTCCTGAGATCCCCCAGCCCCGAGGACTGCTGCTGCTGCTGCCGCTGCTGCTGCTGAGGGCTTCCACTTCTGTTCCCTTCATGAAATGCCAAGAGCGCGGGGTCCTAATTGAAAAACAGCTTATGGAAAAGCTTGGCGCAGAGCCCGAGCCAAAAGAACTGGAAAGAGTTGTTAGAGTCACACCAGCTACCATAACCAAGGTGGCCAAGAACATTCAGAAAGTTTTTACGGCCTCTTTTCATCATCCTAACTTTTTACTGTCACTGTATTTCTGCCTGTGTCTTGAGCGTGCTATGCGTCTGATAGATGGAGCATCCACTTGAGGGCAGTATCATTACTTGCATTAAAGCCAGACAGCCTTCTTCACTCCGGGAGTCTTAAAAAGCTAAAAAAAAACACCACCTAACATGAACTGCA
Source organism: Diplodus sargus (assembly GCA_903131615.1). Lineage (NCBI taxonomy): Eukaryota > Metazoa > Chordata > Actinopteri > Spariformes > Sparidae > Diplodus > Diplodus sargus. The sequence goes on along the minus strand of CAEMYA010000386.1, from coordinate 244,968 downwards.
CCGAGCATTCTGCTCTTTAATAGATGAAGTAATTTCTCAGAAAAAAACTCTCCCCAAATGACCTGTGTGTTCAATTCCGGAGATACAATACTGCTAAAAACACCCGGAGCTTTGGTCTGAGAGGGGATAGTGTTTCAGGGCTTCTGACAGCTCGTCCCTGAGTGGGTATTGTGGTCCTGCTGCCCTCACTCCCCTTTCTTGAATCATTGAAGACAGGCAGTAGCTTGGGGCTAAACCGTGAAGAGAAAAAGGGGGCAACAGGTCCAGTTACTGGCAAGTCCAGGAGTCTGATTAGAGCCCCAAATTTTACACCGCTGCGGTTCTATGGAGACTCATTTGATACGATGAAGAATGGTGGCAGAATGACTCAAATCCTACAGGGGGAAAATGGACCATTAACGAATGAAAGTCTTGCGTTTAAATCTTTTACTCCTTAACAACCAGTGTCACTCTTTTATTTTCCCTACAGCAGCTTAAAGGTTGGAAAAATAAAGGTTGTTATTTCACTCTGTCTCACAGTATCGTATAGATTCTTTACAAGATTGTTCCACCGAGGGGAAATATTCAAATCCACCGCTCCATGTTTTTATGGCTGGAAATATTTTCGGTGTCTCGTGCATCATTTTATAAACATTTTAGCCACAGTTCAGTCTGACAAATTCGGGTTGTCCACTAAAAGTTGAAATAAAGATCTGTGGGTTTGCGAATAATACTTGGCCGCGCAGCATGAGTTTGTAATGACTGAGGCACCAGCAGGCAGAAGTAAACAAGCACGAGCAGCAAAATATACTCAAATATCACAAGTAAAAGTAATGACCGTGGAGAAGACTGATTAAGCTTTCGTGTTCGGTGAAAACCGAATTTGTTTCTAGTTTAGGGGGATTTTCATCTTGTCAGATCAGTTCAAGAAGGAAAGAATTAACATGGGAAAGAGGAAAGAATACCCCAGGACTTTAGACGAAGAAGAACAAGTATTAGCTGCAAAACTGAACATCACAAAGCCGAATTGTGATGTAGCGATGGTCAAGTGGTCAAGTATCATCTGTTTTCAGATATATCCTCAAGAAAGAAGAGAAGGAAAAACAAATAAAGAAAGAACAAATGAAATATGAAGTCCCAATTATGAAGAATGAAAACTTTACTTTTGCTGTCCTGTTAAGTGAAAACCTTTGTCTGGTGTCTTGGATATTAATGTGCTAATAGGAAAATAAAAACAAGGAAATATCAACATCAGAATGAAAGAAAACAAGTAAAGAAACAAACCAAAGAATCCGTCCTCCTCCCTTCTACCTCAAGAGGAGTACAAGGCATCATTGTCATCACTAAACCACATCCAACTGACTTACGTCCCATTTACACGCAATAAACACATTATCAAGAGGAAAGGCAATACTGAATGTGGTTATCGTTAGCACCCACAGCTGTCAAGCTAGTATGTAAATATTGGGAAGTTTTGGAAACACTTCCTTTGACATTCTTGTGCGACTACAACACCGATAGCTTTAGCGAATATATCTGACAAAAGACGACCCTCCTCTTACAGGACTTCAGTAAACCTACTTGTTTTCCATCTATAATAACGAGCCAGATCCAGACTGAGGACCAGCAGAAGACAAAGGGACAGAGGATCCATGATTTGCTGAGATGTAATCAATGAAATATGACCAATAGCCACGCCAGAGTTTACTCACACACTTGAATGTACATTAAAGTCAACGGAGACGAGTGATCCAGTCAGTTTGAATATTTACTGCTGAGCCTTGGATCTAAACAATCTTCGCATTATATATCATACTTGTACTGAAACTTCAGCCACAAACATGCAAATCTGCTTGGATCCAATCTGAAAGACTGAGAGCTGAAACTGACAAAGATGACAGTGACTTAAACATCATTTCATACTTCTAACAGATTAAATGTCTCCAGGGAAAGTGTTTTATTGAGTTTAGCCACGGTATTTAGTGTTGTTGCCTGAGTGTCTGTGTTTTAGATACCCGTGTCGGTCCCACTCTGCCTCACTTCATCTGAAAGGGACTGTAAATGTAGGAAAATGAATAAGTCAGTATCCCACCCTACTTCTGTGCCGCTGTGACTTCCCTCAAACTTTCCAGCCATAGAAAAAGCAAAACTTTTGTATTGATAACTCCCTTTCATACCTCATTGAGAGAACAATCACTGCCACACAACCCTTTCATGGTACACTGGTTAAGCTCTTTCAACACAGGTTTTCCAAAATATCCTGTCTAGGGGCGTCCGTTGGGCAAACACGGCAGTTTGTTAGTCACGTCTAATGTACGACTTCTCTTTCTGTGTACCCTCTTCAGAGAAGGTAAACCCTGCTAAGAATGGGACATCGAGGGGGTCTGTAGTTCCCCTCAGTGAGAACTTTCTCAACGAGCTCTGCTGAGAAACGACTTTGTTTGAATTCAACTCACCGAAAGACATACCTCAAAACAGTAAGCAGAACAATGGCTCTTTAGTTGAGGAGGTATGAAAGCATGAAGGCATGGGTGGGATTTATGAACTGGGACATACCAAATCCCACATGCGGTGAGAGAGCCCCAAGAGCACACACACCCTCCACAGATGCCTCATTTACTTATCACACTGTATCACTTACACCAAAACCAAGGAAGCCAAATACAGTCCGTATCCCGGGCCATCTGAGGTCAGGCGCAGGTGCAGGAATATTCCACAAAACAAGACATTTATTACAGCCTGGTTTTCAGCGGTACACATCCTGGCCAAGGCTTAGTGCCCTCACTTCCATCCTCAACACAAGCACGAGATTGTAATCGCAGTAGGCTATAAGCCAAACATACAAACATAGGTGAAACACTGTATTTTTGCACTGCTGTCATAATATCGGCGCACCGCAGACTAAACATCAGGGGGATACAGCCGGCCCATGTGGACTGACAGATGGAGTGTGAGAACAAGACGGGACGGCTGCGAGAAACTGTGAAGGAAAATCATTTTCACATGACTGTGAGATTCATTTGAGGGCATTAAAGACAAGACCAGACTCAAGTTCTTGAATCCTACCTTGAAATCCAGTTATTTATAACTATAAAATTCCAATTGGGGTTTCCATCAGAGCAGGAAATTAGATTTTAGCATTGAGGCCTAAATCCCTCAACTCACCAGCCAGTTTTTCTGTTATACCAGCCGAGTGAACCCTCAGGACAACAGGAACTCAGATGGTCATTACCTCCACTTAAGTTATGCTTTTAGTCTGATTCAGTCCCGTGTAGTTTTCCAAAATTTAGTGGAATGTGAGGCCGTGAGCCAACAAACAATCTTGATTTATAGTTGTGTGTTAAGTGGCTTCACTTCTAGCTACAGCAGCTACAGTACTTGTGTAAAATCTAACTATAGTTAACGTTCGCTTCCTCAAAAATGTACCCACATGTCAAGGCAGCAGCAGCTATGGAGATACCTCATACAGAACACAAGGACTGTGACGGGGACCTTATCTTATCACCTTACGTTATCACATATGTTTAGTCAGTGGTTGTAATCTGGCTCCGAACTACCAAATGGCACCAACTGGTATCTTAATGGCTTTGGCTCATGAGGTAGAGCGGGTTGTCCGCTGATCGAAAGGTCAGTGCTTCGATATTTCCCCCGGTCTCAAGATGGAAAGTTCTTCAGTGAGATACTGAACCCCAAATTGCTTCCGATGGCTGTTCTTGTCGTGTGTATGGCTGGCCAGAGATATACCCTGGGTGCATTAAAGAGGAAGGACTGTATCGCTCCTGATGAGCAGGTCGACACCAGGTCGAAGTCTCTACCATCGGTGTATAAATGCGTGTGAACGGGTGAATGTGACAAGTGTTGCAGGGCACGTCTAGTTCAAGGTGTATTTGTGTTTGTAGCCTTTGACCCATGAACATTTTCATCGACAGATATTTTTGGTGAGTTCATAAAATCCTCAAACTGCAATCCAAGTCTGATGGCACATGAAAATATCAAATGTGAACTCTTCTGCAAAAGGTCATCTTAACTGGTTTTTGGGTGGTGCTATAGCAACATGGCAGATTCGGTTGTTTTTTTCTGGGTCAGGGCTCTGAATCATTTGAAACTGTGCACACGTCAGAATTATATAAAACTGAAAACATTTCTGTAAAGGACTTTCTACAATGTGTGTGTTGACATACATGTAGATCCAGATGTGGATTAAAAATGTTTCCATAATTAAGTAATCTTGATTTTTTTGTTGTATCCTTGGCAGAGCTGCATGTCCTCTGAGTGCTCTCTACTTCACAAACGTGATTGGAGGAGCGGAGGAGTTCATCATCCTCAGCTACGGCTTTACCAGCATTTCGGGGCATCTGGTGTTATTCTGGTGTGAATACACTGCGTGCTATTCCGCAGCTATTTTCCACCGCACCCAGCCAGACAAGCATGTTTACCGAGAGGTCCCGGCAAATAAAAGCAAAAGCAGAGCAGGAAGGTGAGCGCCGCAAAAACAATCTTTGATGAGGCCTGTTAAATGAAAGCATAATCCCTGGAAGAAAACTCAAACCAGGACTACTGTGGGTGGTCAGAAACAGCTCAAAACCAAGTGGCAAAACAAACACGCGTATGTTTTGCCCTTACACTGAGTGATTGAATGTTTACAAACTAATTGTGTATAGCTGGCTTACATTAATCTTCCATAAGATCCTACGGTCTGTTTGTAACACTAATTCTCTCCTGGAATGTCATTTCTAAATTGTCTGTAAGAGCTTGCGTCAAGTCACATCAGCCCAAACAGCGCGCTCGCTGGTCTTTTTAATCTAAGAAATCAAAGCTGAGTAAACACCGCTTTGGTATGTCTAATTCCTTGAGCCAAACTCCAGCGGTCAAGTTTCACACATACCGACACACATCTGGAGCACTCTTGGCATGGAAGATCAAGCTTGATATCCTGCACATGTTGCGGCAGTGCGAGTCTCTCCCAAGGCTCTGACCCCAACACTCTACAAATACATCACTGAGGAGGGGAGCGATCCGCGGGCTTCTGTCTGTATGGAGATGTCAGGATTCCACCGAGGTAGCCAAGCGCTCTCATCCACATTTCCAGGGGGATCTTAGATAAAGTTTAAAGACATAATTGTCAGAACAAAGACAAGTACTTAGGCAACCAGCAGGGGAAAACTATGTGAAGGGGCAGGGTGGATATTGGACTTCTATTCTAGTGCAGTGGATCAAGAGGAGGACTCGCCAAATCTGTTGGCTCTCCCAGAGATCTTGGGGTAACCAAAAACAGCTTTATGAAACGCCACGTCATTTCTTATCTGTGCTGCTTTCCGAAATGTTTTGATTCACTTATCTCATCCTCATTCAGCTGAGCACAGCCTCTAAACTGAATTTAATAGCAATGTCTCCTCATGTCTATCGACTTAGAGGAGCCGAAGGGGCTGATGAATGCGTTTTTACTAAATCACATCTGTCTCGTAATGGAGACAGTTCGTCACTTTTTGTAAAACTGGGATGAGTACATCCAGCAGGTTCCAACACTCCTCACTCACCGCAGAAAAATATAACACCAGTCACTTATTCATCCGAGAACAATTGTTGGATTAAGTCAGATAGAGGTCGGGAGTGTGCTGAGACAGCAGAGACGGCAGCCATCCCTGATCTCCCTTGACCCTGCCAGGGTGCGAATGCATAGGTGTCACAGCAAAAGCCTGAGCTGCTTGTGTAGGGTTTCACCTGTCTGCCTCGTTGGACCTACGCAGGGGGAAGGCTGTATATGTCGCCTGACAGATGTAGTGTGAGGGAAAAAAGTGCAGACGAAGACCGCTGGAGAAATCATTTTCCCTTGGCGCTTCATTTAGAAAATTCTCCAGGAGTGTGTAATTCATTTTCAGGGAATTAACTAAAAGACCAGGTTTCATTTATGGAACTTTGCGGTAAAAACCTGATTGTTTATGACTTTGTAAACTTTGGCTCACTGCAAGACTTTTTTAGTTTTTCTTTTTCAGACATGCTAGTTCTGGTTTTAGGGATGCTAATGTCAGTTGGTCCGTTGGTAACAATTATTCTATGGATTGTTATAAAGAGTTGTTTTAAACGTTCAGTTTGAAAGTACAAAGGTGTAAAGAAGGGTCTTCACTGCGGCGGTACTGCACAGGGAAACAGATAAACATGTCTGCCGAAGCCTTTTGCACAAACTTCCCGCCGATGTTTCATTTCATGCAATGCTGTGCCTCCTCACTAAGACCACTTATTTATTCAGCATGAACGACTGTTGGATTTATCCTGAGAAGAGTTTTAAGTGTGCTGGAACCACAGAGATGACATTCTTCCCTGATTTCCCTTGACCCCGGCGAAGGTACAACTCCACGAGTGTCACAGCAAGAGCTTCGCTGGGTCGTGTACGGTTTCACCTGTCTGCCTTTCAGACCTAGATCTGAACAGGTAGAGGAGAATAGACCTATAGAGTCCTCTTCTTTTCTTCCTCCCTCCCCTCCCTCCTCTCCTTTCTCTCCCTCTCTTTTCTTCCCGACCGGCTAATCTCTTCTCAGGTTTAGGATTCCCGGTCCGGGCTCTTTGAGGAGGAGGAAATATGGGGTTGGGTAAACATCAGGGCTCTCACTGCAGGGATTACAACACCCATATATCACCGTGACAACTCCCTTTTCAGCGGATGACAAGTCGCCAGGACCCTGTACGAGGAGGGATCCAATGACACTTCCTATCGCCACTGCAGACACTGATAGCATATACCGTCACCGTTTTCACAACATCGTGTCAGTTTATGAGGATCCGGTTTCTGCATATTCTCAGCCAACATCTTTAGATCGGTTTGAGGTTTTCACACATTATCGCACCTGATGTTTGGCTTGTGGGCATCTTAAGAGGGATAACAACACAAAACGGAAAAAGGCTCTAGAGAAGTGCTTTGATCACATGTCCTTTCACGGAGACGGCTGTTCATTGTCTGTGACTCCATTTCACTCTCTCCTCTTGACGAAGCGAAGTGGCATGCATGGCGACGCGCTGCTGGACGCATTGTGCCTCGGCGATTGGGTGTTACTTTGAATAATGTGAAACCGCAGTCAGGCCTCGTTAGAGAAAGTCCGCTTTCAATCCAAAAAGACATCACTGAAGGTCGATGAGGTGGATCTTTTTCCCAACCTCTCTGGGACAAATTCAATTCCATGTGCTCATGCATTTTAACCGTCAGGTTAAAATTCAATTATCCAAATGGCCGTACTTTTCCGAAGAAGTGGGTGCGTCCAATAATTCCTCAGTGTGATACAAAACGAGAGGCCAGGGACACTAATGTTCTCCACAGTTGTTCTTCTCGCTGGTGTGCAGTGACAACAACCAGCTATGTCAGAGAAGAGAGTGAAATCATTTAGGGAGGAACAAAGGGGACTCAGAGTTTATTGTGGATTATCTTTAACAAGGTTCCATATAAAGAAATTTGGAAAAAAATACAGAAAAGTATTGATGTCATCACTTGTTTTGCTGCTGATGGCAAGTTGAAGGCATCAGAACGTCATCGAACGTCAGAAACTTCAGAAATTAAATCACATTAAGACTCTCGTCTGAAAAAATACACAAAGAGGCAAAGGAATAGGATATGCTTCAGTGCTGAAAATGTACTCTTAAAATGTTTACAGGATTCAATAATATTTCCAGAGACTGCAGCCAGATTGAAATATCCAAGTATTGTATACAAGCATCATGTCCCGGTCGCGCCCCTTCAGCGTGACGTCCACAGATTGCAATAAAATGTATAATTGTGGGTGTCTGGACACAACCTCCACCATCAGTTTTTCAGTGTATTTGTTAGCTTTTTCACAATGATTCTTCCCTAACATTGACCAAATGGTGTTAGTTGTGCAACCACACTGCCACATAATCCTACACACTGAACCCTTAAACAGTTCAACTACTTTGAAAGTGAAATAACAGCATTTTGGATCTGAACCGGGACATTTTCCCCAGAATATATAGTTTTGTTCAATTGTTTCCAAACTTTTTTTTTGCACCCTGGATGGCCAAATGCCAATGCTTCTTTGCAGGAACTCCATGCTTCATGCTGTTCCACATATTCACACCTTGGAAGCCGCCCAGTAAAACCACAGTCTGACCCGTTGGCTCCCAAGCAGCTCAACTGGAGCAGTTTTGGGTTAAGTACCTTCGTCAAGGGCACCTTAGCTGTGGTAATGAGGGAGTACTTCTACAGTACAGTAGTAATTTGTACACACAGTAACAGTCACAGTTCAGATGTTCACAGATTACGGTTCAGGATTGTACATTGTGTTTATGTTTCACCAGCCGTCTTTGTTGCTGGTGGGAAATACCTCAGCAATTAAACCTTTCAAACAATATTCATAAAACTATAGCTTAGAACAATAAGTACTCGTTATCACACTGGCTGGCTGAAGTGGAGGCTGTGACAGCATCACGTTCAAAAGTCATTTAGCAGACTGACTGTTGTAGCACAAGTCTTTTCCACAAGTATTCACAGTTGAATTTGTGCTGAGGTCAGTTTGAGAAGAGACTCAGTTTGTAGAGTGCACATTACGCTTTGTTTTGCTTCTGCATTGATTAAGTGGACAACAATGCAGCTAAAAACATAAAGTGCAGAGACTTGGCCGCCAAAATGCAGATTGACTAGTCTCCACAATTAATGACTTGAATCAACATTTTAGGGAGGGGCAGCCCATAAACTCTCCGAAAGTCAGACACCAGAACATTGAGCTGATTTCGACTAAAAAGCTGCATGTACACAAACTGATAGCAGGGTTTCTGCAGGTTTGAACAAGTCAAATTTAAGACTTTTTAAGACCTTTTTGAACTAAATTTAAGACCTACACGAAGTATGAAAAAGTAAGGGAAAATGCGGTCCCAGAATTACTTTCAAAAACACCTACATGTATTACAGAGCAACTCAAACAATGAAGAATGGAGTGAGTGAGTGAGTGTGTGTCAGGGTTATTATAGTTTTTAAATGTCAGTTTTTATTCTAATTTAGTTTTTCAGTTTGTTTTTTATTCCACCTTAGTTTTAATTAGTTTAAGAAGTGATTAATAGATTTAGTTTAGTTTTTATCCAGGAATTTAAATCTAATTTAGCTAACTATAACCCAAAGCACCTCCGCTTTCAACATCGGAGTTGAAACTAAGTTGGTTTGAATGTCACTTGACTACGAGACTGCAGAGGCGGCACAGAGTTCGGGTCGAGCAGAACTGGATGAACTTGGACAGGGAACTGGTGACAAAGGCGTACAAAAGTGTGTGATTACGTGACTTCGCTGGAGACTTTTAGAAGCTAACTGGTGTTTTTCTGATAGAGCTTTCACACCAAGTGTGCCCAAGTTGAGTGTCCTCTTGCAGAGCATACACTGCACTTCAAATTCATTATGAGGCTTTTAACCAACTGAATTCTAGTTGTTCAAGCCAACAAACTAAATTGACACTTTCCCATAGTTGTAGCAGATCCCGTAGTCGAAGTTTTTCCGGATCTGGCAAAGTATACAGTGATTAATTCTGACCGGCTGTTGGCACAATGCCACTTACTTTCCTGGATACTTTAGAAACAAGAACAACACATGGAGCTGACTGTGAATCTCACCAACACATTTCCTCAAAACAAAAAACAAAAACAAAAAACAGGCGACAACGGAAGCAGTAAATGAACGTAAGACCTAACTAAATGTAATTTATTTCAAATTTAAGACTTTTTAAGGCCACGCTAAAACCCTGTGATCGTCACAGAGTCAAAGTTCAGTGGAACTGAAGCGCCCAAAACCACAAACACAAATAAAGGAAACATTTTGATCAGCACACACAAACTTGCATTCAAATGGATAAACAGTTCTTTTAATCTAAACAGCTAAACATCTTTTTATCGGAGGAGAATTAATTTGAACTGAAAGAACGTTTATTGATACAAATTGCACTGTCAAAAGTCACAGGAAGAACATCTGTGTAAAACTGTGGACGGCAGCATAAATAATGTTTTCAGCGTGCTTCCCCTCTATTATGAGACTTCCAAACAGGACACCAACACTTGACCTTTATTTGCAGGGAACAGAAAATGTAACCCAGGCTGTTTTATTGTGGGGAAAACACAGCGGGATAGCCTTCATGTGACCAAGCTGAAAATCATCCTCTGGATGTTGAAAATCTTACATTTTTATGGCAAACAATCCTGATTTGTGCCTCGTACTCAGTTACATAATTGGTCACATAATCAAAGTGCAATTGTAGATGTTTATAAGTTTCATAAGGCAGTTGTTTCATGTTTTAGTTAAGGCAACAAACACGGAGGAAAAAAACAAAATAGAAGAGAAAAACCATTTGTAAGTACTACAAGCCACCCACACAGACTTAATGCATCGTCCAATAATCCAGCTGATTCATTGCCTGAAAATGTTCACTATATGTGCATTATTGCCTGCTGTCAGATCTTTTTTTTTTAAAAGCCAAAGAGATAAAACAAAACTGAAAATTTGAGCGCAATATTCATATAGACTGTGCAGCCAGCAGAAGAAGTGTTGGCAGGCATCTCGACAAATACGAATAAGGCCATCTGGGAAGAATTATTCTTATTATAACAAAGAGCTAACAATGATTTATATATTCTGTATTCTGCTGTTCCACTATCTCATAACGAAGAGTATTTTATCATGGTGAAACACGCATTATCTCCGTCCACTCCCTTCTGAGGAGTCGAAGCAGGATGACTAATTAACAGCATTAGTCTCCATAATTCAGGGGAAAACCATGATGTTCAACATCCGATAGCTGAATCAAACTCATATGTGGGCCAGCAGCAAATAGCATGCTTCACCATCAAGAAAACTAAGCATCTCGTTTTAATTAGGCAGCCCTCGTGACGTCAAGGACCGACGAATGATGCCGAGTCTTTGGCCACAGAAGACCGGGCCCCTTCCCTCAGCCCATCGTTTTCTTTTTGCAGGAGTGGATAAACCCAACCTGCGCAAACATCCCCTTGCCGGAGGCACAGACAAATGATTTGTGAAGAGATGCGGCTGCCAAGAAACCTCATTTATCACACTGCTGCAGCCAGTCATCGACATAAATCATGATGGATGTCATGTTTAAGGCCAACAACGCCATGAATATTCAACATTTGTCTTAGGTTTCCCTGCACGTCTGGGCCAAAAGTTGTGATTGGACTTGACAGCTTTGGTAGCATGAATCCTTACGTTTGTCATTGTGCTGGATGAATAATTCCACTTTATATAATCCTGTGATTACTGAGGAGTCAGTTATGGATTTCAGGTCAACCACATCCACCCTGTTGACTCCAGTGCACACTTGGCGGGCCTCGCAGTGGAGTCCCATGACAAAGCTTAACCCCGAAGGTTCGGCTTACACATGTGGTGGTTGACCAGGGATGTGGACTGGAGTCATTGTGATCTTGAGTCAACTTGAGTCAGTGTTTCGATGACTTGCAACTTGACTTGACAGAAAGAAATGACTTGAAACTCGTCTTGGATTTGGAAGTGAACTACCCGTGACTTGACTTGACTTGAGATATGATGGGTCAAATGACTTCTCTGTGTTCATTTCATGCTTCCAGTTTTAGGTCAAATCTGGACTGACTGTTTGTATTTTACAGTCTTAAAGTGATGGGGAGGAGACATTTTCTTTGCTGGAGAAGAAATTAAGAATCTCAAGGTCACTCATCCTCTGTAGCCACTCTTAGCTGCAGGATTAACTCTGTTTGCTCTACTTGACGAGTGCAGCGTCACTGCAGCTGTGATACCCAAAGTGGTTGGTGTGTTTACTGGGGCAACTACAGCTGAAAATCTGTTGCATCAGCTCCACTGCTGGCTGATTATTTTTACAAATTAACAGTGAGAAAAACACAAGCACAACCCATTAACACCAGAGCGATAAAATCAGTGCCGACAGAGAGGAAATTGTGAATTTAAAAAAGTTCAGCTTGCTGGTATGGGAATTTTTTAAGTATTTCTGTGATTTAATCTGTGGGGACGTATCTTAACTAATGACTTGCGTCGATTTGACTTGCCCAACAACAACAAAATAATACTAGTTTGAGTCTTGGACCAAATGTGTGGTCACATGTCTGCTTTAGACCTAAAGCACCTCTGCCTCCTTTCAGTCCTCTGACATTGTGGAAGGTGAAACGTTGACATCCTGTCTGAATCACACATTTATTCCTGCTTGCACATCAAAAAAAAAAAGGAAAAGCATGTCCAAAAGTATGCACAAACTCACACATAAAGATGTGTGATAAAAGACAGCAACCTTGCCTGAAGCATAAAAGCAAGACAAGACATTGGAAGGAGACACTTGAAAGACATTTCCCATTCTGTTTTGTTTGGCCTCTTTCAAACATGCATTCACAGTGCAGGAACTTTGCGCTCATTTTAGGAAGACATAAAACATAAACATAAAGAAGACAGAGTAAGACTAAGAGCTTACCTTTGACTGATGAACCTGGATGCCGTAGAGGAGAACATTTTGGAGCTTGGCTGCGGAGGCCAGGTCCATGATGGCTGCTGGCTCTGCCACTGTCCCACTGATGGACGGCTCATCTGAAGCACTCAAATGCACCTATCAAAACAGAGGCCACCGCACCCAATCAGAAAAGCTTGCCAATAGTGAGGATCTCTTACCAGAACAGCAATCATACCCCTTTTTTTGGAGCAATTATAGCTCATTGTTCAAGCAGTCGTTTAAACATGTTGCAACTCTATAGGCCTGTTTGTTTAACGCTTTGCTCAGAGAAGATGAGCTCTGCTCTGCTGAAAGTAAACAGAGGTTGCTTGATACACAGTCCTGTCTGAGGATACTATGACTCTATAATTCGGTTGTTAATCTTTAGGCCCTCTGGGGTTTATTTTCTCCAATTAGAGCAACATAATCCAGACACATCGGTTCACGTTACCGTGTCATCCTCAAAATGATCTAAAGCTCAGTTGATTCCACGACTGACCTGCTGACAGAAACTTAACTCAAGATTTATTCAGTGCAATTATTTTGTCATACATCCTTAAAAAACTGCAGCAGTAAGACGCATTAGTCGGGAGAATCGTTTCAAATGTGTCAAGACATCTGCTCTAAACATGTAATTATTACACTTACTCTTGAATATCAATCAGACGAGTGCTGTCAACGGATGAAGTTCAATCATAAGACCGATTGTTCAGCACATTTGCAGGTGTTAAACCTCCAGGCCACTAGTTCATTTGAGTTTATTTAAACACTGATGCCACAGAAGCCATGTTTCCATTACCTGTCAGGTGAATTTGAGCGACATTTCAAAATGTTCCAGAAAATAAAAAAAATAAAGATTTCTGACACCTAACAACACGAGACATAAGGTTATAACATCAACAACATGAGGTTCATTCTTTGCTCAAGGCCTCGTTTTCACAGACGGTTTGAAACAGCGACCTCCATCAACCGGTCTGCTTCTCTGCCCTCGAGGCCAACACCTACACTTCAAACCCTATTATTCCTCCACTGATCACTACCATGTGATCAAACCTGTGATTAATAACGGGGGAACGTGTGCAAACCAAAAACAACCCCCGGCCAAACAAAGGTGGGGATAAACTCTGGTGCCTCATCACTTAGAGCCGTGAAACTCAGCGGCGGCTTCATGTTTCTGGTAGTCACAACTTCCCAGTTCAGACACATTCAAACGTGACCATGAAATCCGGTTAGTCACGGAGGGAGAAGCATGTGATCACTTACACTCGTGGCTTGTTCTGTTTTTTGTTTTGTTTTTTAAAATTGCACTTAACTTTGGCGAAGATTGTTGTTTGATATAATCTGCATCATGTACTGTAGAAATTTGTGGAGCTGTACAGAAGGATTATCAGTTTTAGAAATTTATTTTTGCTGGTTAGGGTTTTGGTTTAAAAACAAAAAATAAGCAGGATTTGAAACATTAGTCTGTAAAATGACGGACAACTAACAGTCCAACATCCCAGAGTGTTCAGTTTAAAAAGAGACAAAACAAATCCTCGAGTATGAAATCATTATGACAACTTGAATTCAATCAAAGTGCTGCTGATTTATTTCACATTTATAAAATAATCAATTGATTAAGTATTTGAGCTCTTGTAATTTGTTTCAATGTTAAAGGAGTTAATACATTTAGAACAGAAGAGAAAAACTGTAGAAGTGGTAAAATCTTTTTTAAAAGGATGGCGTGGGTCCAATCATGCTGTCAAACCTTAAACCTTCCTTTTGTTTGACATCAGGAAAGTTGTTTCGTTATAATCGGATGAAAATTTCAAGCTCAATGTGTTTCCCACACATACAGTTTACTTATGCGGACCACCCACGTTTATTAACAGCCACCAGAGTATATTTGAAGTTCTATTTAGGCATTTAACAGATGAGAACGACTTCATCTGTGATCGATTAACGAGTGGACAATCCGCCCTCACTCTTCCCCTCCCATCTACTGTCAATCACACTTGCTCTGCTGACAGAGAGAGAGAGAACATTTCTTGCATTACATCCCTCCTGTAAATTCACCAATTGTGATGCAACCTCTCCTATTTAAGGCCCATGTTTAGGCTAAACTTGTGGATGAACCTGACTGTTGTCTGGTTCACGTTACTTTTAATCTGCTGCACACTTAACAAGCTTCCTGCACAAGCAGCTGACCTGCTGTTATGATAATGAATTTGCTGGTGAACATATCCTGAACGTGAGGTGTGTTTTGTAAAATGTACCGCAGCCTAAATAATGCTGGTGATAGAAAGTGAAGAGAAATTAGAGACCAGAGCAGAACAGAAAGGAGAGGAGGGCCAGTAGAACAGAAAATAGTCATAAAACAGGAAACAAAAGAATGAAATAATATGGAGTAGAATAGAATAGAAATATGTTGACTGTAGGAAGTGTGTGAACTGGCAGAAAGTTCACTCTTCTAAAACCAGGTTTCAGTGTGTGTGTGTGTGTGTGTGTGTGTGTTTTCACATGTGAATTACTTGGTTTAAGGTTAGGGTTTTGAAAGTTATACTGGTTACGGTGCGGGTAAGAAATACAACCTTGTGTTTGTGTTGGTGTGTGTGTGTGTGTGTGTGTGTGTGTGTTCCAATCTTTATTGAAAACCTAGCACAACTCACACAAATACGAGCAGGGGCTTTAGTGAAGTAATGCTGCGTGACATCGCAGTGATTGAGACCTGTCGGCCTCCGTGAGTTTATTTCTTTTCGTATTATCTGGAAATGTTTTGGCACTTTTTTCCGGGTACTTGTTGAGAGGGTCAATTTTCCAAATTGAAAGAGGATAAACAGGACCTTCTTGCAAATACTCAAAAGTTTCTTGGTTCAGATTGGATCTGTTTGTTTTATATTCGTCCTGCCGAGTTCTCAGGTCAGTGATACTCTGTTGGATGTTGGTGTTTGAAGCCGGTGAACAGTGAGCGAGGCCGAGCTGCAGAGCTCTCCTGGGAGGTGTAGGGTTTCCAAACAGCTACAGAGTTCATCAAGGTACCCGAGGTGGACTACAGGTGACGTTTTTTTACAAGCAGAAGAAAAGGGAAAGATTTGGCTCGGCCTGTAGTAAATGTAACTTAAAAAACATGAAGAGAAGTTCATTTATAGTGTGGGAAATGATACAGAGATGATAAACACACAGACCTAAAGGGGCTTATTATACACTTATTGACTTCTGGGAAGATGTTCAAGGAGAATCCAAGATTTTCACAGATGCTTTTGTTCTGGCCTGACGAAGACAGTCGACAGTTTGTTGACTTGCAGTTTTGGTGAAAGGTCGGTGTACCTACAACCAATTAAGCATTGGTTTAAATTAGTAATGAGTGTGACATTTGCTCTTGTTAAACGGGAGTTGCTGGTTAAAACTCATCACAGACTGGAAAGCAGCTTTTCCTGGTTCGGTTGGCATCATTGCTGAGTTTAATTCTGGTACCGATCCATTTGTCCAGGTTATAAACTGTTTTTATAATCAAGAAATGACTTTTACTCCCTGTGACTTTGCACGCCAGAGTTGCTGTGCAGCTGATACTCGATAGCTCTCTAACTCCAAACATCTACGCTTTCAGTCTTCTTCAGTGGTGAGCTGCCAACGCAGAGCAAGGAATGGAAACAGGAGTGTAGGGAGTGTGGGACAAACTTGGAGGTCCAATCTCAGGTGGCCTGTTGGCCACTCTAACAGAGATTGTGGTCCAGTTTGAAATATCTCAAGAACTCTCAGATGGATAGCCATGAAATTTTGTCTAGACAATCATGATCTCCAGATGACGTATCCTACATACTTTGATCCCCTGACTTTATATCTAAAGCCACTGTGAGGTTCACTTCTGTGGTTTTGAGCAAAACCAAAAAGATTTGGATGTATTTGGCATGACATTTGGAACAAATATTCATTTTCCGGTTCAGGATGAATTGTAATAACTTTGTTAATTCCTCAAAAAGGTAGAGTTCACCCCAAATTAAAATTACATATTTTTCCTCTTACCTGTCGTGCTATTTATCCATCTAGATTGTTTTGATGTGAGTTGAACTGAAATAGAAACTGTGGGAACAACTAAATTCGGCCGACAGTCGTCTTTTTAGTTTTTGATGTTGATGTCGATATTGATCTGGGGCCAATAACATGGCTGGCTCGCTTGCTAGTCTTGTTTTTAAACGTTGTATTCACTGTTTGTCAACCGTATGCAATCATACTGACTAAATCTTGCAAGCACAACGTTAGCTCTCTGGCTAACAGCTGAGTGTCTATGAGCTGAACTTAAAGACTTTATCTTCTGTTAAGTCGTCTTCTGATCATCATATTCACTGAGCTAGCTTCCACTGCTCAAGAAACTTATTAAATTGTAATGAGTGCCGTTACTGATGTTCAAGGTATTAATTAAACCTGCCAGGGAAGCAGAGTTGTTGCTTGTGGACAAACGTAATATTTGGATCTCAAAAATGCAGGAAAACATAAATTAATAGACTTTTCTTTTCTTTACCAAGTGACCAAATGACCAGACAAACTTTTCTGCTAGTACCACCATCAGGTCAAAACTCTTCATACTCCAAACTACTGACTAAGTTTGTGTCTGCAGTATCCTCGTGCGAACTCACCCAAATGATAACCGGCGGATGGAGTAGAGCCCTATTCGCTGCTTCCAAATCCTTCAGCAAGTCCTCCACTTCAGACAGGCCAGAACGATTGACCTGGGGACAAAGGAAATCAAAACCTTTTGAGCATAGATGGAATTTTTCTCCACGATGAGCAGCGAGATAAGAAGTGTGCTCCAAGCTTTTAATCTAACATCTACACACTCCTACAGCCCGACCAGATCATGAATATTTACACTGACATTTTTCAGAAAAGTCGTAACTAAAACAGGAACTCACAGAAATCTGAATGAAGTTCCACTCCTTCAGCAGATATCCGGTGTTTTCTCCCATCAGATCCTGGATGACATCCAGCTCCTGTAAGACAGAGATAGCCTGATGTTAAATATTCAGTTCTGCTTGTTAAAGGATCCTGAGTGATAACGCTTAAAAGCAAGTGCTGCAGTACCCGGGTCCTAATGCATCTGATGCTGAGTGACTGATTGACTCCAGCGCTCAGAGGTCAAGAGCCTTCTGGTTTTTGTTTCAGCCACTTCTTCAATTATTAGTGTGAGAGAACAAACCACCTGTTTTCCTGCTGTGGAAGGTTTTATGATTAGAAGGATAAAAAAAAAACTTGGGGAGTATGTATTTGAGTGGCTTAATTCCATCGACTGTATTCAGAAGCTTATTAGAACCAATGGAAGGGATTTTTTAATTTTTTTTTAAAGAAATCATTTCTGGGCTTCTTTATACGTCTGAACTGGCAGGAAAATTCTGACATATGCAAAAGCTGGGGACAGCGATCAGACACAAGCCAACTAAAATTTCATTACACTGCAAATTGAGTCAAAGGCCAAATACAGCCAAGAATCATAAAAGCTTTTTTGCTCAAAGAGCCGGGACATTTAGGTCCTGATCTTTCCATTCCGTTTCGGCCTTGGCATACGAGTGTGATGAGGCGATGCGATAGCTCCCCGTGTCCACCGTGTCCGTTTCACATTCATGTTTGTTGTTATGCCTGTAATTACAGCCTGGTACTACGATTTCACACACATAGGAAATAAACACGGAAATAAACATCCAGAGTCTGGCACTGAGATACAGTTGTTCTACCCATTAAAATAACAGAAAGTAATTGGAAATGTGAAATGGATATGGGAAACACATGTTTGGAGGGTTAATTGCTCTTGAAAGATAACTGCTCATGGCTTCAGGAGGAAAATCATTTCAGGCCGAAATGTAGATTAGCAGCGTTTGGAAAAACTGGCATGATCTAAACCAGGTTGGGCATGAAATCCCGGAGTGGGAATGTTTACTTAAATTTGGGGATGGCCTGGAGAACCAGGAATCCACAGAGGCTCGATGACCAAACCACTCTGAGGACACTGGGAAAACAAAGTTTAAGGGCTCAGCACAGGAGTGAGCGACCCACTTTAATGAATTAAATATCCTAAACATGTTAGGGAAAAGACTAAATGTCAATAATTCTAATGAGGATTGGTCTTATTTAAAACAACACAGTTTAAATATTAAAAATTAAATAAATCAAATGATACTTTAAGCCCTAAACCTGCACTGGCTTTTAAATTTACTCCTTCATTACTTTATATTTTGTTTATTTCACTAATATTTATTACTCTTAATGTCTTAAACTGGGCCCAGTGTGTGACCCAGACCAGGGGAAGCCACTGTAGTAATCTCTGGCACAAGAATTTCCTTCGAGATTAATAAAGTTCCATCTTATCTTACTATTTGGGTATCCAGGGTTACATTTGGGGCAGTGAAATTGAGTTGTATCTGACAATAAAGTTGGAGGATCGCCAGTCTTCGGAGGCTTCATCCTCTGGGAGCTCTGAATTTGGGAAGATATTGTAACTATAGTGATGTGAACATGCCAAACGACAGACCAGCGTTACCATCCTAAAAATCGGCGATAACCACTTTAATGTTAGGATGTCGGTTTCTTGGCAGACAAGAGCAGCATGGAAAGACTTCAACAATAGGGGAGAGAAAGATTAGAGCAATCATGGGCCAGAAGGGGAAATCATCATATCTGGTTGTATCAACTTTATTTAATATCTGAGCCCGTTTTGGCATCAAGATGGGAAACTAACAGCAAGTATAGCAACACTTACCGCTAGTGCACATTCACCTCATTTAAAGGTCAAGTCTGTACCCTTAAAAAAAGCATCTGGTGAGTGAACTTTTGTAAATTGCGAGCACAAATCAGAACGCGTCACTTATTATCAGTGGCTGACAGACAAAAAAGCTCTTTGCCGTGGTGTTACTCCTCGCTGTCTAAACGATGGCCCGTTTACAGGTGGAGGTTAATCATTAAAAACCCTCTTTAAGCTGATAAATGAGTCTGTAAATGTGGACCATCTTTGATCTGGCTCGGATATGAAAATATTATCATACATCAACATAAAACGTTTAGCGATAAGGAAAGGGAGCTCAGAGGAGGTGAGTTGGCGCAGTTCTTAAATGAAACACTTCTTTTCTCGTTTATGTACTTAAAGCAAAACCCAGACTAGTAAATGTTTTATGAGCACCTTTGTTCCAAATTCACTGAAGCCAAATGTTTGAATAATTGATGGCTTGTAGTTCTGTAACACAAGGTTAAAGCAGGATATAAGCTGACAGCACAAAGCGGTTCGACGTTAAGGAACTCATAGAGAGGAAATCAAGGTTTTCATCTCTACACGGGTATTTAGTATCTTGCGTAGCAGAACATATTGGTATGTGTGAGTAGTAGAAGATATTTTAACAACATTTACTCTTTCAAATAACTACCTGATCACAATTATGATCTATATTATTAAGGAGCACTTCTGGTGTTCAGCTACTAAGCAGCAGCCGAACAATGAATGACAATTCTATCCATTTGCATTCCGACAAAATCTGAATGCAAATGGGTAATCAGTGAGTGTTGGTAGGTTTATGTCCAGTGTGAGAGAGCTAAATGGGATCATTTATGGTACTAATTTTTAGTTCCATCAAAAGCATTTATTTTTAAGCATTTCATTTACACCACTGATGTGCCCTTGAGCAACACCCTCAAACCCCCAACTGCACGAGGGAAGATGCTCAGTGGTCAAAAGATAAATGAAAGGATAAATAAAGGTTAAAAATGTAAACCCCAATTTAATAAAAAAGTTGAAATGCTGTGTAGCAAATAAATGAAGAAGATTGTGATAATCTGCTAATGATTTACTTGAAAACAGTACAAAGACAATATATTTAGTGTTTTACCTCTTCAACTTCAGTGATTTTTGTACTTATTGTGAATTTGATGACAGTTACGTGTTTCAAACAAGCTGTGACGGGAGCAGCAATTTGAAAAAACACATGATTATATGAATTATATTATTACACGGGCTTAATAACACTTTGTAAATCTGTTTCTTGCAAATTTGCAACTGATTTAATTGGGATTTTTTTTAGGTGTTCCGTTGCATCCCGACGTGATGGAATCAGAAATACTTCCTCTGGAAATGTGGTGATGTCAAGAGACTCAGTTTAATCTAAATTTCACATCAATTGACAGTTTTTTCCTTCTACTTTGTAAGCCTGTATTTAAAAAACGGCATCAAATGGATCTCTCAGATAACAACATCCTGCTGAGAGCAACCACACAATCACATTCTGACTGTGAGTGTCGGCCTCTCACTCACACACGCTGCCAAATCCTCCACCTGGACACAAACACACACTGCGCCGCGCTGTCAGTTTTCAGCTGAGCTCAGGCAGCCCATCCATGCTTATCCCTGTATTAGATTCAGGTAATGGCACCGGGACAAAGGTAATTCTTCATCTTCCGCTTCCTCCCTTCGCCTTTCATCCCCCTCCTCCACTCCTCCTCCCTCCCAACTCCCTGAAAAGGATGTATCTGGTTCCGAACACGCGCACCGGAAAAACACGGCCCCACCGGCCACCTGAGCATAGACGGGAATGGCTCCAATCAGCCGATCCAAGAAGACTGATACCGACCCCAATCCGTCTTTGGGGCCCGGTCCAGCACCAGACAGTGAGATCCGCCCGTTTGACACCAGCTGATGAAGGACTTGGAGCAAGTTTAAAGGAGGATGGACCGTTTGGATCACGGTGGAACATGGAAAGACGTAATGCGGTGTGCTCTGCCGCCCCCTTCCACTGTCAGCGGCTACATTCAGGGAATATGTATATACACATCAGGATGATCCGAGACACATGTTTCTTTACATGAAGCCATGTGTGGGCAATTTGTCAGCCTGGGTGTCTGCTCTCAAGAAGAGTAATAGGCGGTGGGAATAAAATATATGCATGTGAGGGGATGGACACAATATGATAAGCACCAGTACAATCTCGTGTGATCCATCTTCACTTGTAAGGTCTTACTCTGGTCCGGTTTCATGGTTTATATCGTCAGTATGTTTTCACTACATCAGGAGGGAGCAACAAGCCAGTTTCCGTCAAGCGTATGATTTGGTTTCAGAATTTAAGGTATAACACGTATCATTTGAGACTTAAAATGGCAAGATGTTTGCTCTTTTTTGTTGCGTTGTGTACTCAGATTATCCCAAATCTTTCCAACATTTTTTTAACTCAGAGAAATCTGTTATTTCATTCAGCGTAATGGTGAGTTTCCTTTTGTTGCCTGTTGCTGAAACATCAGGTGAGACGTCAGAGAGTGACGAAGACCTTCAGCCGATGTGAAAACAACTTTAAAAAACTAATAAATATATCACGTCGTATCTCTGAAGATTTCTGCCCGTGTCACGTCAGGCCACAGAAAACACTTGTGAAGGTGATTCAACAAGCATATCAATATGTCTATCAACTCCTCTCTTCTCTTTTCTCTGAACTTCAGCAGCTGGACAATAGCTGGAACAGGACACTGTTTTACAGAAACAAGATCAAGCTGTAGTGGTGGGAGGGGGTATGATTTTGAGAAGTGAGCATCTCCCCTGTACCAAAGTCAAAATACAGCCTTGTGGTATGAAAATGGTTCTCATACCACTTTTTCAGCGCAATCCACTTGTGACACTCTTTTTGTATTATCCTGTGAGTGTTTGATTCTCACAACATAGATTGTCTGTTGCGTACTTCTTTGACAAAACAAAAACAGAAGCTACACCAAAGGCAGCATTTGTCAAAGACTGTTGAACTGAATTAACACGGAAAAGGCATTCGTGATATTACTTCGTCCTCCCTTAGCCGAACAAGTTCTTCCCTTCCAGGTCACCTTAACTGTGCCGTTAATTTGTTTGTTTCAAAGTGAGATTGCATTTTGCAATGTGGACATCATGACTTGATCTTCACTTTCTTGCTTTAAAGCTTTGCACAAAAGCTTTTCTGTCTGACAAACCTGCAGACCCATGTCCACTTGTAGTCACAGAGCTTATTTCTGCGACATCGGTTCTTCTTTCTTCTTTTTACAGACACACTGAAGGTTGCCTGAGTTGGTGGTTACGTGGCTCGCTCAAGGGAAACCCAACAGTTGTTAAAGTAAAGGAGAGGACTTCACATATGGAACCTCTGCGTGGTCTGTGCTGTCTGACTGAATATCTCGGGCTGTCACTCATTTAGTGTTTTGCATATGGATGCTGTTTTCCATTGTCTATTAGAAGCAATTTTACAAATTAACTGGAGGATGTTTGCAGCATGGGAATCTGATGTGCCCAAAAAAGATTAAAAGTGAAAAGAGAGGAATACGAACTGTGGGCTGAAACTGGGAGCTTGTCAAGTCGGAGTGAGCAGAGGCGATAGCAGGATGAGGAGGAGGAGGACGAGGAAGAGGAGGAGGAGGAGGAGGTAAGAACTCATCACTAAACACTCGATTAATCAAGCCAACTCCCCCGGTACAGGAAATATGACTGCCATCTGCTCTCCTGCATGCAGGGGAGTGAGAGGTGGAGGTCGGGGATGGAGGGAGATAATGAGGAGGAGGAAAGTTGCAGAGAGTGGATGTCTCAGACAGGCTCCATTAGAGGTCTGACCGCAGATGGCAAGTCTCACCACGGGGCCACCCAAGTGGAGCTCACATCGAGTTTGAAGGGGGATTGGAGGTATGGGGATGGAGAGATAGCGGAAAATAAAAATGGAAAACTCATGGGGATGTTCGGTATTGCTGTCGTCAACACAACCGACATTTTAATTAGCTGTGACTGCCCCAGTCTTACCATGTGGAGAGCTTCAGCAGCCTTCTGGAGGCCATCAGCCAGCGTCGCAGCATGTGCAGATCCACCTGTGATGATACAGGCCGACTGGGACAGAGTCTCTGAAAGAGAAAGACGCGACTGGTTGAAAACTTCAGTGAGAGAATTCAATTTGCATGAACACAAACTGGCAAAACTTGGCATTAAATCTGCTGCCATCATTAGAGGTCCACGAATAATGATATGAATACAATCAACACACAAAGTGCTGTTACAAAGACTTTTGTAATATCGCAACCATGTCTTCTTCAGCTCCACCTTAGTTTCATCCTCCCATCACCTGTTTGCCCACTTTTTAATTGTCTCAGGTGATGCCAAGATGGCAACGGCCGTTTGCCACCACAGTTCTTCACTATGGCTCTTCAGAAACCTTTGCAGGACGTCACAGAGACTAAATCACTGCTGTATACAGCGTCCTGCACCTGTTTTGGCTGATCACTCACCTCAATGGAAAATAAATTAGGCGCCAGTAGTCGGCAGAAGTAACTGGACTCTAACCAGACGCACCAGATGTCTTGTTACACAGAACCATCTGGGACGTTGCCCTTAAACACTGTTTGGAAAAGGGATGTGCATTCTCAAAAAATTGTTTGCAGGTGATTTGACAAAACAGTTGTCTATCGCCATTTATCACGAGGCAGACTTCAAACAATCACATCAACAGTTGGAGAACACTACCACCTGTGGAGCCAGTTAGTAAATCAACATCTTGCAGAAGAAGAGCGAAAGCATCTTTTCGATCAAGAAAAGCCTTCAGTGCCCTCCTTTGCTCTCCTTTCCATGAAAAATACTCTCCGGTTCAGATCAAATTGATGCGGTAGCAACATCAATGCTGACCTCTTTCACCACCGCCGCTGTTGTTTTCAAATAAAAAAAATCACTTCTCTCACTGGTCATCACATTTAAAAAACATGCCGGTGCTGCCAACAGTTCTTCATGCGACGATGATTTGTTCAAACCACCGTGCGTTTGGCCATAAAAGCATAGTTTGAGGCCTGGCAAGACAGATTCGCGAGATCACAGGATCATTTGACCGCACCGATCCAGCTGCCTTGTAAGGTAAGCCAGAACCAGGGCACCAGAAATAGCTACTCCTCCTTTGCAAGTCTTCAATAAATTCATAAGTTCATGGTCAATAACGTTAAGTTAAAATGACAACATCAACTCATCACAGCCACGTCTGCAAAAAACTGACATCCTCACTTGAAAGGGCTTCTTTTTGAAAAATGGATTTATAAGTGTCCACACAAACACACACCTTTAACCAGGATACACACATATACACACAGTGGTGTTTATGTGCTGTAAGTATATTTGAGCGCACAGAAACACAAACACACACAAACTGAAACACTTGACAGTTTGTCGTACTGACAGATGTGAGAACATTCTTCCAAGTCCGCTGCAAAAAAAAAAAAACACACACACACAATGAATTCATTCACATCAGAGGCTCTGGGAATAATCACTGTGCACCTTATGTCATCATCAAACAGGTAATTGTTGGTCCAGGTGCTCATGGGGTGAAATATAGGGCTGTGTTTATT
Source organism: Diplodus sargus (assembly GCA_903131615.1). Lineage (NCBI taxonomy): Eukaryota > Metazoa > Chordata > Actinopteri > Spariformes > Sparidae > Diplodus > Diplodus sargus. The sequence goes on along the minus strand of CAEMYA010000386.1, from coordinate 220,192 downwards.
CCCATGTCTCTGATCGTGATAGTCTCCCTTGTCCTGACTTGCTCTTCGTAGTATTCAGACTGCTGAACAATGCTACAAAGAATGTCTCCCTCCGACGACAGTGAGGAGCCATTTTGGTTCATTCTCTTCGAATCTGACTCTAACAACAACAAAGTGAGATGAAAAATTCTCACACTGCCCAATTCTGAGCATTTAACTTTAAGACTTTCACGTCTACACGTCTGCATGGAAACTTCATGTGTGTAAATGATACAAGAAGAAAAAAAGGTCCACTATACACAGTACACACAGAAAACAATGTGTGGAGAAGGTGACTCACCTTTGATAATGGACTCTGCAGCAGCCAGATCTCTTTTGTAGGTCACCTGAAGGCAGAATAAATTAAAGGATCAGTTCCCCAAAAAAATACATTTTATCTAAAGAGCAGCTGATTTTCTATAATCTTTGCGTCTTTGAGACCATTATAGTTTTGCCTCTTCAAGCCTCTAGAAATATTCAAATGAAATAATGTAGTGGCGCGATTTTCCTGCAAGACCTGAAGTTATGACCAGAGGCACAAGAGTTTAAACAGAGTTACTAGTGTCAAAAAAAGTCTTGTTGTGTTTTTTTCCTACATGTGAAAACTGCATCTGAATTGCAGTCATAGTTGCTTTTTTAATCCATTATCAGACAAATTTTACTTGTCTTAAATTCAAACTCTCGCCATAAAGTAACACTGTCATGAAAGATAAATCTGCCAGTTATTTTCAAGATTAGTTTAGTTGTTTAGTCTATAAAATGTCTTTAAATTGATTATTTAGTTAGACCAACGGTCCAAACCCAACAACTTTTCATTTACTATCATAAATGACAAAGAGAAGCAGCACATTTTTGACAGCTTTGCTTGATAAATGAGCAAAGCAATTAATCGCGTATCGAAACAGTTGGTGACTGCTTTTCTTTTGATCAACTAATCGATTAATTGATCAATCCCCGCAGCAGTAAACTCAAAGAGGAGAGCAGAAGGGTGACGTTTAGTTCCTGATTCAGATGTTTAGGCTCCATAGTTACTGGAATCAGTTTGACGAAGGGAAGAAGGGAAAAATCATAACTAACAATTCATTTGACAACGCATCTGTGGAGCAGCGCCATGGCTTTAAATTTATCACAAGCTAAATGTTATGTTAGAATTATTCAGCGTATCTAGGGTAATGTTTCTGAAACGACAAGTTGGTCTTCAAATATTGTGAAAATGTCTTTGTCCAAGGCTTTGAACACAACAAACATAATTCTGTCCGTCTATTATATTGAGTTGGACACTGAAAACTCTAAACCTCAGCACATAAAACCAAAACTATCTCCATGGATAGATAACATTCCGTTCTGTAAATTGGTTGCACTAAATGTTGAAGACAAGAAGTCACATAATCTGATAAAACGTTAAACACAGAACATTCACAATTAAACTAATTTCAACATGCTAATCTTGAACGTCACATCCAATATTGAACTGCCTCCCCTTGTGCCAGCACCCCTCACTTCCAATTCATGAGCTTTCTTTGTGCCCATATGATAAAAGTAAAAAGAGGGCACACAGCGGCGCTCGGCAATATGTCACCAAATCCACAAATCCCCAACCCGAAGCGGGCCCCTGGCGAGCTCACCTTCCACAGTGTTGGCGGACCCTGGATGAGCTTGGCGTTGGTGCCACAGTACTGCAGAGCCAGATGAAGACACTCGGTGCCAAACTCAAAGTCTGACTCAGTGCACTGCAGAGAGGACACAACAGGGAGAAGAGCTGAAGTGTTGACAACAGTCAGTGGGACTGTGGTACACTGTGGTGTTGGAACTGCACCAACTGGATGTTCCGTTACATTCATGTACGTACTGTCAAATATATTAAGTGTTAATGCATAACATACTGTGTATTTTAGAATACATTTTGTCCATCATATAACCTTCATTTTTAAATGGTTTAAGGTCAAACTGACTTGAATATGAACAAGATTAACAGTCTGTTTTCTTGCTTCCATCTCTTGTGAGGCTGCACACAGAACTGCAATGTTATATAGATGTTTTGAAGTATCTTGAAAAGGTTAATGAAAAACAGGACATTTAGAAAACCTCTCAATTTATGCAAAAAGGTTTTCACACTAGCTTGAAGTGGTTTTTGCCCTTTAAAAAAAAAAAAAAAAGTGATTACTGAGTGCTTTCTATTGTTTAACTGGCGACACCTTTTGCTCACTGCTACATTAGTGGATGAAAACAAACATTTAGTTGGATTTACAGTTGCAGATTTACTTGAAATTTGTTTAAAATGTGCATTATATTAGATTGAAACACAGCTAATGGAGCTTCGAGCTAAATGCTTACATCTGCATGCTACTACGCTCACAATGCCAATGCTAACAGCAGGTTTGTCTGCCATTCTAACGTTTGCTAATGAGCAATAATGCCAAAGTACAGCTGAGATGGCATCAGAGGAAAAGTTAGAAGATTGTGAAAGTTGTCACAATTCATCCCGAAGAGACGATTAATATCTGTACCAAATGTCATGAGAATCTATCGTCTGAAATAAACAGCCACCATGCTCCAAATGAAGGTAGATTTTCCATTTAGCTAATAAAATCTTTTACTTCAAGTGCAGAAATAGACGTGAGCTAGCCGACCATTTTATTCATTAATGTTATATTCTTCAGTTACATCACGATGACCCTCCCTCACAAACCCAAACCTCCAACTACAATATCACCACCTGCATGGTTAAAGTTCATGTCTTTCTAGTTGTGAAGCATCAAGAATTCAAAGTTGAATGTTTAGAGACAGCAGGGAAAAGTAGGAGTTTAAGTTTATGGTTAACGTCCCTTTCTTTTGTTTGAATTTGCTTCTAACATTTCGATCACTCGACTAGATTATGAGATTTCTTCTATGCAAAATGTAAAATGTTATATTTTGATCTGAGGTTCATGGTGCGTCCACAACAGAGAGAGTTCATCCTCTGATGACCATGAATGTGTATAGCGAATTTCACATCTGTCTGCAATTTAGGTTTTAAAATATGTTATGTAAAAGTGGTACATTTTCAGTATTCAGGGGGGAAAAAAACAAAAAACAGTGTCTGATTTGGCACTTGCTCGAGGAGGCTCATCTTCTGTCCAGGCATTCCTAAGATAATTTGGTTCTGTGCAACATATGGTCGCATCCTTGAGAGATGAAATTCTTGTTCAGTTTGCAGCCTGGAGTTTCAACAGAAGAAAAACAGGCTCATAACACGATGCTGCCGTCACCACATTTTTCAGCAGACACTTCAGAGGAATCTGTTTTCTTTGGCTGATGGACTGTTGGCCCCGTAACACTCTTATCTATCTGTATTAAGAACATTTGTTTCATCAGCTCTGAAGACATTTTCCCACACTGTTCTGTAAGACGTGGTGTTTTCGTGTGTATCTATCAGTGCTACACAAACGGTTCTTGCACATGCGAGGTTATACAGTTGCTTTATGATTGAGTACAAATTGATCTGGTTCAGATTCCTGTCGTCTCATTATATTCCACTGGAATTTATTTGTTTTGGATGACCAGCAAAACTTTCAACATTTTTCATAATAAATGCTTAAACAGACAACTTTTACATAACTGCCACTTTTCAACAGCAGAGATCTGACATTGTTTGTTTCAGTGCTCTATTTTCCATGGTTTGTCAAAAAAACAGATCCAAGGCTCATTAGTAGGTAAACATGTGGTTCCAGTATATTTCATTGGAAGGAAGCACTACACATGCAATTGTGATGTTTTTATAGACTGAAAACTGCTTTAAAAAATGTGTTGTACACAAAAACATGCGTGACTTGGACTGAAAATGTTACGAAATGGGTCAGGAGCAGGTCTGTCAGAATCAGCAGGATGTCACGCTCGAAAGGAAGAAATTAATACAAAGGGAATAAATAGGAAAATATTTCTGTGCAGGAAAAAAGCTCTGTTGGGAGAAATGCTCAAACCAATTCAACAAAATAAATACTGAGCCAAGTGAAATCAGAAAGATTGAGTTAGTTAGTAAGTTAGTTAGTTAGTAAAGAAGATGAATTGAGGTTCAGAATCCTGTTCGGCTGATTGCAGGCGGCACAAAAACATGAACATGTTAGCAAATTTACATCCATCTAATAAAGAGAAACATGAGGATCCATTTGTACTCTTGTGTCAGGCTTTCTCATTAGTGAGAGTCCAGTATTCTCTCTCTTTAAACTTAAGTTTCTCCACCAGCTTCTCAGAAAGGAGAAGCACTTTAGCTGCCAAATCCTCCACTATGTCCACCAGCTAGTTGCTAACTTTGTCAGTCTGCTGTTTTTTGCAGATCGTGTGCAGATTTTTTTTTTTTAATGAGAACAATTTGCAGAGAAAAACCTGCCTGCCGCTCCTGGAGAGAGCGTTCATGAGAGAGATATAACTAAAACAGTACAGGGCCCAAAAACCAAGACAATAAAGTGACGGATGCTAAAATGTACTTTACACACAGTCAGTTGAGCCTTTGGTAATATGCAACTATTGATGACAGATACTTTAAAATAAGGTGTCTAAAAGAGACCTTGTGTGTGTGTTTATGTCTTTGTTGCTGACTGTCATAACTCTTCCTGAAATAATGATCATATACTTTATTGTACCAAGTAACACTTTGCTGGGAAAGCTCAGTTTGTGTGGATCACATGGAATTTTGGATCGAGGCGATGAGCTCATTTGGTTTAAAAGGCCACAGACACGACAAAGACCAATCCATGCTACCTGAGATAATACCGAGGTAATATTTTATCAAGCTATAAAAGAGAGGGGGGTCTTTTATTCCGGAGACCCTGGAACAGAAGAGAGAGAAATTACAGCAGAAATACGCTTTCGGTCTTGAGGTAATTTAACCTTTAGCATTTTCTCCCCGTACAAAAGCTTTCACTTGGGGACTGGATAAAGTGTCTCCCCCTTTGTCTTTTCAGCCCTAAGTTCTTCTCCTCTCAATGGATGTCAAGATACAAATGTGCAGCTCTCACAGATTTTTCATGAGCATGTCCTACAGTCCTAACCTGACACTTCCCCTTCTCTTTTGAAAGGTTGACGAGGATTAGAAAAAAAAAAAACGACACACTCTCCAACGAGCCCAAACCTCTTATTTTCTCCAGCGACCTCCCCAGTTCGTCTTGATTTTTGCAACTCGACTGGTTTGACATTGCGGCACACAAATGTGAGCTCATTTACTGAAAAAGGCCAACGGCAAAGCCAACAGAGCTCTCAGAGCAATCCGAAGATCCATATGTGCCAGGAATAAAAATAACTGCACACATACGAGGCTCCAATTGGAGGCATACTTCAGCTCTTAGCTCAAAGTTTTGCTGCGTCCTTAGAAAGACGTGGCGGATCGGAAGAACCGTCTAACTGAGTCAAGGTTGTAATAGCAAACTTAAAGTGTCTGAAAAATAAATAAGGTCAATTTCTGCGGCTCAGGTTTCGCATTAAGTTGCCTTGGATTAGCCTGCCAAGTCTTTGCTTTAAGGGAAGAATCAACACATTTACAGCTGACGTCAGCGGATGAATTCTTTCCATTTTTCAGGTAGACATATTAAAACGCACTCAACTGCTCAGACTATTAATCCAAATCCACCTAAATGTGCCATGTAATTTCAGCGCTTTTTCACCCGTTTTCCAACTGCGCCTTTGTTCATTTTTGTTCCACAGACTAATCTGCTGCAGTGTGGCTGAAAATATTATTAATGTGTCATTTCTTTCCCAGACGCAGCCGAGGCCGAGTGAAAATGATAGCGCTCCGCGCCACAAGCTCTTCAGAGTGAAAGCCTGCAGGTTCTGGCACATCAGCGGAACAATGAAGGACTGTGAAGGCCCGATATGATGTATGAGAATCATAAAGGCCGCCGTCATCTAAGTGCTGTAATTTTTCAAGTATAAATCTCAATCTGTCAAAAGGATTTGAGAGATTCTTTTTTTTTTTTAAGCAATTATTTGACACCAGGAGTGAGCAGCACACGCCTGCAGGATCCTGAGATATAATGAGTTGTTTTACACGCTGACTTTTAGTCTTGTGTGCTTTGGATGAATCCAGATTGCTGCTTGACCTTTTCAATAATACAGATTGATCGAGAAATTAATGGCAATTCTAAAGGAGCAACACTCTTCCAATGAATGTATATAAAAAAGAATAATATATGATGAAGTATAACTCCATAACGGACGAAGCAATTAAGTATCTGCTATAATATTAGTGAACATAAAGTTTCAGTTTCTGTACTTTCTCATTTGTTTGCCGTTTCTGTCACTTCAATTTTGATTTTTCTTACTTTTTAGTTTTGTTGATATCTAACTTTCAAACTTAATTTCAATCAGTAAATAAAGTGACAATCCTTATCTGAGAATTGATGAGAAACAGATTGTGTTTGTCCTGTTTCCACACATGTAGCTGATCACAAAGACTAATCAATACGTCATTACAGGAGAATGACTGTCAGAAGAGGGACAAGCTGCAGTGGAACTTTTCAAACTTTGTGTTACTTCTCACTGACACTGACAAAATGACCTGTTATACTCACTTTACAGTGGCCAAGAAACCCATTTAAACCCGCTCACATCTGGCTTTTGTGTGCAATGTGATTGTATATTATGGAGAGTTACTGAAGGCAGAAGTCACATGTAATTTTTGCCTTCGGTTCAGCTGTGACGTGAACACAAATTGCAGGTGAACACTCTGATTTACTCTCCATTTCAGGCACTGTGTGTCTAATTCAGAATATCATTAAGATTTTTTTAAAACAAGCTCTTCTCTTTAGACACAACATTCAGATAAAAAAACCCAAAGCTTCTCCCTTTTATAACAAATGTTGTAACTTGGGAGAGACGGATCACAACATTCATTTATTCGTCGTCAGCCCTGTTCATTCAACATTCACATCTGAGGAACGTCATCATGTTTATGAAATAGGTAAATGAAGGTAAACAAAGAACAGACTCTACCCTCTGATAGGCTTGATAGATGACATCATATGTGAATCCCTGAGGCATCTCGCTGGCCCGGTACTTGGCTCGTTCTAGAGAGTGATCCAGGTAGCTCTCTGATGTGGTGGCTATCACGGTGGAAACCAGAGGTCGGATGGCTCCTGCTGCCTGGACAACAGAGAAAAAGAGGATTTAGTCTAGTTAATCAGGGCTACTATACCCCTAGAGTTTAATAATGAGTGAAACTAGTCTTAAGTTATTATTTTTAAAATGCAATAAACAAACTCTGACAGCAGAGAAGTCCTTATCTTTTCCTCCTCAAGCATAAAGTGTGCAAAACTATTTTTTTTAAAGTTACACCTGTTATTTTAGTAGTTTTTTGTACATAGTAAATGCAAAAAACAGATCACACAAGAAGATATATGTCATAGTTTACAATCAGATTTATCTGCAGATATAGAAGAATAAAATGTCTAGACAGTAATATTCTTAACAGGACGGGGATCAAACGGCTGAACGAGTATTTTCCAAACACCTTTACCGGGCACAAACCCCAGTTTCTACTCTGAATGTGACGAAGGCTGCCGTTCATTTTTCATTTTTGTGAGACGACATTTAGAGGTGGAATCATAGGAATTATCTAAATACCAGTGAACAGACACACAGAGCAGCGTGAGACGAGGTGATGAACATGCATTGAATGAATTTCAAGATGCATAAATTTGAGCAAACGTTCAGGAATACACAGATGTACGATTACAGAGAGAGGAACAGAAAAGAAAACATCTCGTGGAAAATCAGAGAGTTCCCGGTAAACTTTGATATCACAGTTTTTAATATACAGTCTTTTGTACTGTCAGCCGGGGAACTAGTGACGCTTCTTTTTGCTTTTGATGAATGAAAATGATCAACAGTTTTAATAATCGAATCATCAAATTAAGTAATTTTTTTAGAAATAAGTCATAATTCTCTTATTCCAGTTTCTTAGATGTGAACATTTTCGAATCTCTTTCTTCCTCTGTGACAGTAAACAGAATGTCTTTGGGTTGTGGACGAAAAAAGTCCAGATTTCTTTTTTTTTCTTTGTCAAATTATCTCAGTGGCTGTTCAGCCACAACTGAACATTTCTAAGAGAGAATATTTCCCCGATCAGACTTGGAGTCAGCAGCCACATCAGTAACAATAAATCCATCTTAACCAGCACATCTGCAGCACGCACTGCTCGTTCCTCCTCCCTCGCAAACTCAAAATAATCAAAATTTCAAGAGATAATATTTTCATCCCACTGCAGCTCTGATTGTGGGCCGCTTGCAGGAGCAGACAGTCGGCGAGCGTGCGCAGGAGAAACTAATAAATGAAAGGAAAGCAAACATGTGTTCTGCGTGTTACACATGCTGTTAAAATCAAAATTAATCTGCTGATCCTCAGCGGTGACGGGCGTTCTGCCACGAGCGTGGATACTGGCTAGATAATGAGGACCAGACCGCCTGCTGTGAAGGTTCGTCACACAGACACACACACTCAGAAACACATCATCAGTGTTGGCCTCACGTCAGGGAGCTCGTGCTTTTTACACAACCTGTGTGACCTGCATTCAACAGAGCCTCCTCTCAGAGGCTCGGCCATGAATAATTACGAGACCGATCTGCAACCGGCCAAAATGTTTTCCATCCACCACTGATGAAATAAACTCCCAGCACTGGGAGCGATGGGCCTGCCACTCTGATAAACACTTTGTGAGAAGATGGAACGGTAAAGGTCGACGCTTCAGGTGCACTCAAAAGAACTGTTTGTCTCTTTTGCTCTGAACGCTACTGGAAAAACTCCACTTTGTTGTATTTCAGTGTGTAGTTTGTTTATGTTCACACCACTCGCTGAAAAAGGAACCACAGGGCGCACAAACAGACGTGACATGTCGCTTTCTCCCACCAGGTGAAAGGTTTGATTCCAGGCCGCTGCAGCTAACTGTGATGGATTTGTTTACACTCGCAGCTGTAATTGACTTTCTCTGGTTTTCAGCTAAACTCACTAGAAGAGATGAAGTCTGAGCTACAGCCGAGATTTAATTAACTTCACGACGATGTCCAAGAATGAAGAACTGCTGGCATTTTAGGGCCGTTTCCTTTATTTCTGGAGGGACACATTCTGCTCTCATGTGCTACTGGAAACACTGACAATCCACAAAGGCCACACATCCTTCAGTCATAGTTTCCAATTAGAGCTTTATGATAACATAATTGCATAACTGCATTGGGACATTTACAGTACTGAAGTTTGCTTCTGAGGATTGGTTCATTTTTATGCCAAAGACATATTTTTACATCCTCTAAGCACAGTTTAACATTTGACCTATAACGATTAAGCATTTAATCCATTGTCAAGTTTTAAATTATGGGACAACTATTTTGATAATCGATGAATCCGTTTGAGTAATTTCTAAGAAAGAAATGTCATAATTCTCACATTCCAGCTTCTTTAATGTGAATATTTTCGGGATCCTTTACTTCTTCATGAATGTAAACTGATGATTGTGGATAAAACAAACAAGTGAACATTTTTCTCGATTTATCATTTTTTTGCATCATTATTAACTTCAAATGTCTTGTGTTGTCTGACCAACAGTCTAAAACCTCAAGTTTAATATAATCCTACAGCTGCAATGGCTAGTTCATCAGTCCATTAATACATTAATCGATTAGTCGATTGCTATTTTGAGAATCAATAAATCTCATGACTTATTTTTCATGCATAAATTCAAACATTCACAGTTTTCAGTTTCTTAAATATGAACATTTACTGCTCTATGTTATAGTTCATTAAATATTTTGGAGTTTTAGACATTTAAGAACGTCAACCTGGAACCATATTTTTCACTGTTTTTACAGACTAGTCAATTAACCAACCACAGACAATTAATCAATTGATCAATAATAAAAAATTTCAGCCCTACATTAAACAAAGTGCAGACAAATCCTCACATTTAATATTTAAGAGAATATTTGTCAGTGTTGCCTGGAAACTGATTCAAATTGTTGATCAATTGACAAAAAAGTTGCTGATTAATATTTGCCAGTTTATTTTCGATGCAATTGACTAATAAATGATTTCATCGTTCATGTATTGTGTACAAATGTTCTCACTTGACCAAATGAGCAAATATAACAGAAAGAAGAAAGAAGTTAAAACGTTGTTGGTGGGATTTCAGCTTGCAAAAGATCCAATTCCTCCACATTCCCATGTGTTTCAGTTAAAGCAGCTGGATTCTTACTGACCCCGTGTTCCTTGGCAGCCACGGCGATCTCGTACAGAAAGTCCTCCTCCACAAACGGCCGGACGGCATCGTGGATGATGACCACCTTTGGTCTGTCAGCCGCGGGACTCTCCTCCTCCACTTCACCTTTACCCAGAGCCAGCACTCCGTTACATATCGACCTGTGGCGAGTCGAACCGCCTGGCACCACTCGGACCTTCCTGTGCTGGAAGCGCTGGATGATGTCCGTCATCAGGTCCACGTTTTCTTTGGCAACAACCACAACAATGCACTGGATCCATGACACCCTGCAAGAAAACACTGTCCTTTCAGCAAATTCTGTTTGGTAACGTGAGAAGTCAGATAAGCAGAACATTACACCTGGCAGCAGCCTCTTAGAATTGGAAATTGGGGCAACAACTAATCTATTGATTATTGTTTCTTGTTTGAACATCAGGATGTTGAAAAATGCTTGTTAAAAAGATCCCAGAGCTGAAAGTTACAACTTCAGATTGTGTGAATTGGCCAACCGGCCGTCCAAAACCAAAGATATTAGAAAGAAAGTTATTTACAAAGACAAAGAAAATACAAACAAGCACACAATTCTCACGTTTAAGGGGAAAAACAGAAAAAGTACAATAAGTGTTAAAATATCAGGTTTACTAACTGTTTCTCAACACTTTCAGTATTTCTGCTGAGCTAATTATAGCTGCCAAACTATTGAAAGGAAAGCAAAAAAGAATGTTTCCCAAAATGTTGAACTATTCCTTTAACTAATCATCAACAAATTTGTCAAACTGTTGCTGAATATTTGTTGATTTGACTGCTAATCTTTTCAGCATTTAGGAAATAATTGCTTGGATTGTGGATCCAGCACGGACGACCTCTGACCCTCCTCCACTGGGAGCCTCTGGGTAATGACTGGGGCCACACAGGCAGCTTCTCCTCCTTCTCTCCGGTACCCAGGATGTTGCTGCACTCATTTCCTGACAACACGTAAACACTGACAACAAGCTGGGAGGAGACGCATCTGATTATAAACACCGGTTGTTATTCTATTGTCGTAACGGAGGTCAGGCAGTGATCACAACAACACGTAAACATCCACCTTCTCCTCACTGATTTGGAGGCTTGAAATCTGAAGTCGTTATCGCTGTCTGTCCTCCAGTGATGGAAGAAAGTATCGAGACCTTTAGCAGCACCGAAATGACAGAACAGCTGCGTTTAATATACGGGGGGTACGGCACTAAAATATATATAATTGAGGGTATGTCTGCGGTAATGACATTCTTGACGACATGACAAAATAACGTGAAATATTGTTAGACAGCTTGCTTGAAGTGGTGAAATACATTTGTTGTATTTCTGTATTTTCTTTCCAAATTACCGCACAGAAGGAAGCAAGAGGCTAGCTAGCTAATGATTTGATATAATACTTTCTGATTCTTTCTGATTAACAACAACACATTCACTAATAATAGATAACAGACACAAGTTAAGTGTTGAAGAATATGACATCTTGAGTTGAACTGGTGGTCTGAGATGTTGCTGTTGTACGTCAAATAAACACAACAGAAACATCTAATAAGTCGAGCCACAGTGTTAAACTTCATTTCTCCAAATGTTAAAGTTATGGCTGGAGATGACGACAGAAATAAGTAACTTAACAGATTTAACACAGCTCCACAATGTATATAGAATAATCAATAATCAACGGTCAGTTTTCCAATCTAAATGGATGAATAAATCCAAATGTAACAGTGAAAAATATGTTGTTTTGATTTTGGTTTGAAGTGTCTCTTTAATCTGAATGTGCAATAGTACCAAGTGTGATAACTAATTAACGTTAAAGGTATTAGATGAATGTAGTGAAGGATGTGAAGGACCAGGAGGGATCTTCATGTGAGGAGGGCCCATAGGTCTCTGAACAGGGTCCCTGTAAAAGGTTTCTCTTTGAATTATAGTGGAGAATGAGTTTAAAACAGCAGATAAAATAAGGTGTAAGTATCTCAAAATGTTTTTTTTAAGTACAGTACTTAAGTAAATGTACTTAGTTACTTTCTGCCACTGGAGTAGCTTCAATAGTTCCTCCTGAAAAAGAGGAAAGCGTGCCAAAATGACAATATTAATGTAGTATGGGACAATAAATAACTTTACTGTACGAGCTGCCTGCACAGACACACACCTGCCGTCAGGGGTGACGTCCTGACAGAGACGTTGGTTTCCTCTCTACCTGTAACGTACCTGGACTCGCCCACAAACAGGGATTATGACATCTTTAATCCTGTTTTATTGTATTTTCTTACCTCTCGAAAGCCTGTATAGTGTAGCTTATGAGCGGCCGACCCAGAAACGAGCAGAACTGTTTGGGTGTCTGCAGCCCGGTTCTCTCCCCGGTGCCGCCGGCAGGAAGAACCACAGACACCGGGAAGTCCACGCTGCGCTCTGCCGGCTTGTGTTCGCTCTTCCCGGCCTCGCCGGTTGGGAAAACCCCTGGATGAGCGGGCCTGTCGGGCTCACGGTGATCTCCCTGCATGTCGGTGTTGTTAACCTCCATCAGTTCGCGGCTGGAGGTCACGACGGGTCATTTCCAAAACTGTCCATTTACAAGTTCGTGGGCGGGGTGGAGACACGGCGGCAACGTGGATGGAGGTTTGGGAAACAGCGCCGTCAAGTTCCAACAGTAAAATGGCGGACTTCCGGTGAATGCTTTCCAAATAAAAGCACCCAACTGTCGGTTGGTTTTCACCCAATTGCATAAAATGAGCTACGGATTTAAATTTAGGTATATCAGCCTTCACTACAGTTTATAACTGTCTACGTTATTTAGTGGAGAGAAACTGTGAAGATACGTCACTTAGAAAGTTCTAAAAATAAATGTAAATTTCCAAAACAACCAATAAATGTTGGCTAATATCAGGAAACACTCTGAATATTTGTAATGTTAGGTGATATGTGATGTATCTATAACATGCACTCTTAATTTGCACTGCAAAAATATAGTGGAGTAAATAAAGCCTACAGAATAATGTGAAAGTTCTTTAATTTGGACAAAGTAAACAAAAACAATGTAATCAATCAGGCTGATGGAGACTGTGAGTTGTGGTGGAAAGCTCCACTAAATAGACGTATAGTACAAAGTAAAGTAGAAATATCAGCTCCTCAGACTGTATTGCCCTGAAAAATGGAAAAGGTAATTTTTTTTTTTTATTATTTCTATGTACTGACTGCTAAAAATCCATTTAGTAATCCAAGAGTAGAAAACTGGTCAAAACTTATCAATAGAAGTGCAACCGACTGATTGAAACATGTAATTTAAAACCAATGAAACACATTTTTTTTAAGGAAAAAGCAGGATTTTACACTCAGTTACATTTAAGCTCATTTCAATGTAGTTAATTGGTTTTAGGTTAGACTGAGCTTTAATTTTGGAGGTAAAATTTAAGTCATTTCCTGTCAAATTCAAGTTGGTGCTTGACAGATGTTTTGGAGAAACAGCAGCTGGACCACAGATCCTGGATCAGATCACACAGCAGAAATGAGTCTCTGCATCTTTGTCAAGTCAATCAGCTTAAAATTGGTTTTACTTACGGAGAAGTGCTCATTTCATATTAGTATGTTAGAAAAATATGATAATTTCCTACACATGCACATCTATGACTTATTTAAAATGAAGGAACTTATTTGTGTGACTCTTATAGTCATTCATTTTGTCATTAATGGTGACAATTTCATTCAAACTTCCATCTATTTATCTATACGTTATAAAACATAGTTGAATTTTACAAGTCAAGCTCACATCAAGTCTTCAATAGTGTCAAACATGTTCAAGTGTCCACTAACAACAATACATGTGATAAAAAGTGAATATTTATTTCATATAAAGTTATTACAAGACAGATTGATGAAAAGCTTTTCCAGATTTCACCCACATGCTGACGCCTCTCAAGCAAAAAAAAAACGTATTATCATATTATATGTCGGCACAGAAAATATATTACATCATACATCATAAATCTTATGTAGTAGCATTTTATACACATGGCCGTACTTCAACAGGCAGGTAAGAATTTGATAAATGTACAAGTATTTACAGGATTTATGGAGATGTTTGTCGTTGTTTAGTGGTGTCGGGGTTTGCCTGCAGATCTCCATCTGCTTATTAAATGAGTATAGGAACACATGCACATGGCTACATCAGGGACAATGTGAGTTGACTTCCAGGAAGCTCTGCAGCTCTGCAGGCTGTTCAGATTGTCTTAAACCACACGGATTCAAATGTCGAGAGAAAAAGTCCTCAGCATGCCCTTTTGGAGTTCTCCGTCATAGTGAGGAACCAGCTTCACCTAAATCAAGTCCCGGTCACACTGAGAGATAATCCACAGCTCTGGACGTCGAGTCCCGAAATCACAGAGACAAAACTCCTGCAGGTTCTTGTGGATTCAGAGTCTGGGTGCCTGCCGGCTTCTCAGGGTTCAGTCTCGTGCCAGTTCTGGCTCAGCCGGTTCTTCCCCAGCCTCCTCTTGCTCTTGGACTTGTGCTTGTGCAGGAGCTGCGGCGGCGTCAGCGCCGGCTCCTCGAACTTGTTGCCCGACTCGTTGTGCTTGCTGGAGTACCTCTTGCACTTGCAGGAGGTGACCACGGTGATTTTGTACGTTCTCGTGCTGCCGTCCTGGCACTGCAGCTGGATGCGTTGGGTGCGTGTCTTGTCGGTGACGCAACGCCAGTCCTGGTTGCCGCCTCGGCGACCCCACAGCTTCCTGCTGTAGGCGCCGCCGATCCAGTTCTGAAGCATCTGAGCTGGGAGACACTCGCCGGTGCACACCAGCTCCTTGATGGGGTTGATGCTGGTGCAGTGGCCGTCGGAGATGTACTTCGTGGACCGCAGCTCTCTGCATCCGATTTGGCTTCGTTCTGTGGAAAGAGACAAGGAGAGTTATGAGGACAGTTCAGGGCTGCAACTATTGATTATTTTCTCAATTAATCGATTAGTTGTTTGGGCAGTGAATGGTTAAAAATATGGATCAGTGACTCTGAAAGCCAAGATGACGTCTTGTTTTGTCAGCAACCTAAAGATATTCAGTTTACTGAAGAAAAAACCTACATTTTCACATTTAAGAAGCTGGAATCTGCCTTTTTTTGCCTCAAAATGTTACTCAAACGGATGAATCGATCATTAATCAATCGCTGCATTACTATCATTATTATTTTCTTATAAATCAATTGGTCATTTTGTCAAAAAAATGTTCAAGGAAGAAGTCAAAAGAGCTCCAAACATCTTTTATAGTTTTACTTAAGATGTTGAATTAAATTGACCAACACAGCTAATAGATCTGTAAAAATTGATCTTTATTGATTGATTGATCGACTAATTGCTGCAGCTTTGATGTCAGATCTAGTTCTCTGAGAGATTTGTATTAAAACGTCCTTTTCAGACTAATTGAGACAACAAAACTGCACATCACAGTGACTCAATAAAGGTGAAAATGTGACAATGACTCTATACATTATCTAGTAATGAGCCACTTTGTAGCCTCAGGTAACTCACAGGAACTCAGAGAAGGAGCACAATAGCTTCCTGACCTTTCTACTTCAAAAAAAAAGTTGAATAATTACGACGTGAGGATGAAAACTGTCTTTTTCATCTGGAGGATTACGTCTGTGCAGCGGCTGCGACCGTCACATGATTCTGCTGCAGGCTACAAACAAACACTGTAACCGGAGATCCGGTCCATTCACACCCGTCTCCCTTCGCCTCTGTCAGTTTGATGAATGAACAGGACCGAGGCTCTCCCCTCTTTCCTCTCTCTTACTCCCCCTCCCTCCCTTCACGGTCGAGCTGCTGAGAGACTTCCACAATCAGAGGCTTCCTGTTTACAGGAGAACACCTCCATTCAGACGGGCGGCTACACGGCACGTCTCATCCCCGTCTGGACGACGGCCAGCCAGGTGTGTGTTACACTGAGTGCTGCCGCAGATCACGATGGAAAGAAGATCAATGCCAACTAGTTTGATAAACATTTAACTTGTTCCAGGTTCTAAAATGTGAGAGTTTTCTGCTTTTTTCATTGTTATTTAGGAGAATAAATTAAGAGTCTCAGAGTATTGGACTCCTGGTTTATTAAAAAAAAAAAGCAAGTTTGAACCTTTTTTCAACTGGTTAAAGCAACATTATGTAGAAAATGGCGACTGGCAACTCCACTGTCGTAAATATAAATTCCAGGTTTGTTAACTACAAACAAAACTCATTACGTCACAACAATGAAGTCACACAGAGCAGAAACAAGTGATGGAGGGCGGAGACGCCATCCACCCTGTTCCAAGACACTGAGCCATCAACATGACTTTGAAGCTGTTATTATAGAGTACAAAGTTACATAAAGTTGATCTAAATGTGAAGATCTGCTGCTTTTCTTTGTCACTCATGTCAGCAAATGAAGAGTGTTTGTGTTTTGGACTGTTGGTCGGATTGAAGAAGCGATATGAAGACGTCACTTTTGGATCTGGACTGAAAATAATCAGCAGATGAAGCGACTACAGTGATGATGACAACATGAGACACTTTTTATAACATTCCAGCAACTTTACATCATTACTTTATATTTGTTAACTCATCTATAAATGCAGGATTTTTGCAAATAGCAGCGGCGATACTCTAAAGAGTTTGTCTCAAATCTTTAGTTTGTGCAGGTGTGTGTGTGTGTGTGTTAATGATGATGGGATTAAGTGCCTGATTGAAGATTAGAGATGCAAATGTGAGAGGCAGATACTGATCTTCATCCAGCATGCACACTTAAGTGAAGAAAAGGGAAGAAGTTAAATAAAGTAAGAGGAGTTCTGTTCTCTCTTGTCTGTTATTAAAGCTGATAAGGCTACAAAATCTACTGATAGTGTACAATTAAACTACAGTCATCCATCACCAAACCATTTAATGTTAGTGTACAAACATTAGGACAGTTTAATAACTATGTATTTGTTTTAAAACAGCAGAAAACACAATAAAACACGTTTTCACAGCTGTGACATTATTCCCTCTCTCCCCACACTATTAGAAGAAGAAAAAGAAGAAGAAGAAGAAGAAGAAGAAGAAGAAGAAGAAGAAGAAGAAGAAGGCGGTATATGATGAACTCTCCTCTCCACTCACCGCTTCTCTCGTGCGCCCCGCCGCTCGCGCCTCCTCTCCCGCCGTTCCGCGCGCGGTTCAGCGTCACGTTGCTCTGGACCTCCGGAACCGGCGCGCTCACGTGCGAGAACAGCAGCTCCGTGGCGTCGTTCTTCAGGGCCTGGCAGCTCCTCAGCAGGACGCACAGGACCACCAGGGAGTGCCACGACTCGTACGCGCTCAGGTGCATGGCTGCGGAACGTGGAGGTGTAGGTCCGACTGGAGGCAGACTGGTGCTGGGTGAGGAGCGCGTGGGTCCCGGGGTTTTATACAGCCGGCACCGCCTCGAGCTCTGGCAGCTACTCAGGTGCGTCTCTGTCGGGAGGCTCTGATTGGTCGTCACGGATGCGCGCTCGGAGGATATAAAACCCCGCCTACGGCTTTTATTTTGAAGAGATTGAAAATGTTGGATGCTGGAGAGGATAATGAGGGTGATGATGATGATGGTGATGATGATGAGGGTGATGATGGGATTACATGCCTGAGTCGTGGCTCATCAACATCTGGTTGTTTGTTCTATTCAGCCGACAACATTCTGATGATATAATGTGTTTATAAGACACCAGATCAGATTTATCACAGATATCTTGGACTTATTTCCACTGTTTTCACTCAACAGACACACAGACAACCACTTAATATATCCAACATAAATAAATATTATGTAATAACTTTGTAAGTAGAAGATTTAATCATCTGAACAATCAATTACAATGTCAGGCAAATACAAAGCTGTATTAAGTCACCATCAGCAGCACATTAATTCTGATTAAATGTATTAAAAATCATAATTTCTGAAACCGAATCTCGTTAAAGTCGAGTTTAGCTTCATATTTATTTGGTGATGCAGCAGCTTCTACATTTTAAATGAGACATAAACCGTGTTTTGCACTTTTTAAGTCTGAATAGACGATATCAGCTATATTAAAACTATATTATCTAAGAACAAAAGGTGTGTTCAGTTGCAGTTTCTCAGGTTATAACATCTTTACGTAACTATAAAACTAGAGGAAACAATGTGGTCTTATTTGATCACCTCTGGTTTTATAGTAACATAAAGATATTTTATAACCTGAGAAACTGCAACTGAATACACTTTTTGTTCTGAGATAATATAGTTTGTCATTATTTTGTCTCAGCGTCTAAAAATGAGTTAAGTGTCACAAAATAACTAGAAAGTTTCCATAAATAATGATGTGTCTCTTCTAAACCTTCCCAGTATTTTGTCCCACCATTTGGTCTTTACCTTCACAAAACCTCTTGACATAACTATCTTTATTTTTAGATACTAAGTCAATATTTCAAGATACTTCCGTACATTTTACTCACTTTACGTCACCCACGTCCGCTCAGCCGTAAACCAGATGCACACAAACTCAGATGAGCCGTGAATTTTCCTCTGAAATAGTTAAGAGTCTCTGACATCTGCTGTGCTGCCCTGTGTGTCGGACGAATCACAGAAATGATTGCAAACATTATTTGACCCTGATCCGGTTCCACAGCTGCTGGTTATTAACCACCAGTCTTCAGTAGTGATGGAGCATTAATCACTACATGTGTACACGGCTGATGATTCCAGACGCCGGCTTGTGTTTTACCTTCTGGTTGTTGGATGTTCTCCACGCTGTGACTTGCCTTTTCTTTCTCTCTCAGGCACAAGCTTAATTCAAGAATGAAAGCTGATATTGTCTTGTGTTGTAATTTGCTGTCTGTCGACGGCATCCTCCCCGTGCCTCACCTCTCAATCCCCTGTCAGTTCCACGTCTAACGATCCGAGTGCCTAGACTAACTGGAGTCTTTGTGTCCGCTGCACAAAACAAGCACAGATATAATTACGTTTGTGGGCAACATTCAATCCCGGCTTGTCTTACTGATTTGAAAAGAGGCGTCGTGCAGAGACACTAATTGTTGCTCATGAGGATGAAAGTCGATACGCGGATCACTTGTTGGTTTTTATTATCACACGAGCACATTTTTAAGGGCTGTGGTCCCTTTTTCTTTCAGGATGAAGAGCGAAGTGAAGGCCCGAGGACGTTTCCTTTCTTCTCTCGAGTGAAAAGGTTATCATTTCTAATCAGCGGTGGAGGAGGAGGAGGGAACACACTGACGAGGCGATACCACGAAGACTTGAGGGGAAAAAAGTGCATGCATGTTTGGGAAAAAATGTATCTGAGAACCACCAGTTGTGGTTATTGTCAGGATTTCAAATCTGGAAGAAAAGTAAGAAAGAAGAGGGAGACGTGATGGAAAGAAAAAAGGAAATCTTCAGAAATGTTGAAAAGTCAAGAAGAGAATAAATGTGGATGCACCTGTCAACTCGCATTTGTCTGGGACTATTTTTAATGGTTTGGACTCTTAACCTCCAGTGAAGGGAAACCTTAATGTGACTGCAATGTTATTTTCATTATTTGTGTTCGTGTATGCCTCCGCAGACAAAACCAGGTTGTTAGAAATAGAAATAATATAGAAATACTTTTCCAAGGTTGGTGTGGAAGAAGAACTTGGCAGAGTTGTGACCTCAACCCCATCTAACAGCTTTGGGATGAACTGATACACTGACTGAGAGCCAGATCTTATCACCCAACACCATCGACCGTTTGGCCGTGTCACGTATTCTAGAACAGTTTCATACACATTTGTTGAGCACCTCAACCTTTCTGTTCCCGTGGAGCAAATGGTGGACATTTTAGCCAAATTTAGCCTACAGAGGGAGACAAAACCAGGCTCTGCTTGTCGATTTTGCTGAAAAAATTACAACTGTTTATGGCAGATTATGTCAGCTAACATTGTAGGCTAGCTGGGAACCTCTTTTAGCTAACGCTAGCTTACTGCCTTGGTTGAAAACGCTGCTCCCAGCTGACTTTTAAAGCCTCAAGCCAAAACAAAAATCTTGTAACAGCAGTCTCCATTGCTAGCCTTCATATTGTACATGATTTTACAGTGAAATGTTGAAGCTAAAGCTACATGACCCAGGCAAAATGTAAGCATTCACACTAGATGATCTCTACAGAAGACATGGATGTAAAGTATGTTATTAGCTAGCAAATAACTTTTGCTTGCATTTTCAAATAGTATGCTTTTACTTTTACCGCTAAAAGAGAAAATGTTGCGGACGTGTGTGGCAGGTAACGTAGCTGAGGTGTTAGCTTAAACTGTACTAGCATCCAGTATTCATGGCGTCCACACAGCAGCGAAATCTTACACACAGGAGTGTGCTTGTCAAGAAAAAATGATATATTTTCTTTAATGCTACAAACTAATGTAGTAACTTAAATAAACTTAATAATGATTTCTGGCCTTAGTAGTTTAGCTGTTATTAGCAGTAAGCTAGTTAGCCAGACAAAACAGTTGTATCAAGTCTTTACACGTTTGTTCCTATGTTTTGGTTGTACAAGTGAAAAACAAACATCCCCATTTTAACAATGTGGAGCACAAACACGTACATTTAGTAAATCATATCTGTTTCTGTAACTATTTCAGCAAAGCAGCCCGATGAGTAACTCGCCATATTAGCACCGGAGTGTTAAAACTGTACTTGTGCCTTCCTGACTCTGGTTTTAAATCTCCTCCGCAGGAGAACCCGGTCTGTCATTAAACTTCACACTCGGCTTCTGTTATTGTTTCCTCTCTTTTGTTCCTCCTCAAACAGAAGACACCAGAGGCTCATTCACTGCACTTCCGAGGGGAAAATAAAGGACAACATGGCCGGCTCTCCTCAAAAGACTATTTACACTTTGACGCCCCTCCGAGCTTCTCATGGGACCGGCGTGGATGAATGCTGCACAGTGAATACGATAGGCCTCCCTGCTGGCTTTTGTTGCCCTCCACTATGTAAAGAAACAGAAAGCTGAGAGCCGACTCCCTCTCGGAGCAGCGCTGAAACTCTGCAGCAGGAATCCGCTCGCCCTCGAACCCTCATGGGAAATGAAAAGGTGGCTGGTGTTAATAGCATATTGACAAGCAGCATGGCAGGAGTGTGTGCATGATCAGGAAGCGCCCACATGCAGCAATGCGAGGTGTGGCGAGGGCGACCGGAGGGGAACAAAAGGAACGCACAACACTGGAACAAAGCCAAGGAAGAGAGGTCATTGTGGCAGCGGGGTTTGGCAAAAATCCCAAAAGAAGACATACAATGGACGAAGGGCTGTGTGTCATTCATTGCTGTTATTCCCAGAGATTATATGACCATTAATAGCACTTATTTTTCTAACTATTAGCATTGTTACAGGCTCTCACAGCCTTTGTTTATGAAGTCACAGGCTTTTAACCACACCTCGACGTCTTCATTAGCACACAGAACCGGCTCAGGTGTCGCTGTATGACGCAAGATATTAGTGAAGTGTTAGAGTAAAATGTTAAAGTTAAAGATGAACATTTCTTCATGTTGCAACTTTACGTTTGTTTTGGTTAAATTTCCTAATTTCTCTCTCGTTACGACGCTGCGTTGGTGCTCTGGTTAGGAAAACATCAGGGGTTTGGTTTATAGACCTGTTTTGGTCGTCAGGATCACTGATGGCGATGGTCCAACTATCCTCAAAGTCTCTGTCTTCTGACGTGACAAAAACAGATGTAAATACGCTCAAATTCAAAATATCCACTCGAACTGCAGTCGACTGGCAAAATCTTCACTCTCAAGAAACTTGTGCCAATTCAGAATTTATTCAGTATCATTAATCAGGATCCACAGAGATCAAGACTATTTGCATTTTTTTCTCTCTCTTGAAAATTTGTAGTGAAACAACTAAACGCATTTCCCATCCAAAGAACCAGTCAGGAGGTAATTAGCGTAGCTTAGCATAAAAATGGAGTTATAGGAAAAAGCTGGTCTGGCTCTGTGAAAGTTAACAAAAATCTGCCTCCACGTACTTCTGAAGCTTAATGAACACATAGTATCTTATTTTTAATCTATAAACAGAAATGTGAAAATTATAATTTGCTTGTTTTAGATTGAATCATGTGTCACATCCACAGCCGATAAACAATGTGACGGATGTATGGATACATTGTTTTATCAGGAAATTGTGACAGTCCTTCAAAATCAGAGTTATATTTACATTTCCGTTAGTGTTCAGATTAAACAACGAAGACACACAGTGCTTATTAAAAAAGCAACTTGTTTGAACTTCGGAGAAAAGTCGGGCTAGCTGTTTTGTCCTTGTTTGAGCTAAGCTAGGCTAAGCGAAGCTAGGTGCTGCATTGTTGTATCTCCTTACAGACGTGAGAGTTTCATCTTCTCATCTCTCTCGGGGGGAAAAGTGCATTTATGTTTATTCCTCAAAACTATTTTCATCTGCAAACTGATCAGTTACAAGGAACTAGCTGTAACTTGTAAGGGAACTTTTGACAAGAAATACAGCGATGAGTAAGTGTAATCAGTTACTTTCCACCACTGGAGGCTTCAGTCATCTAACAATGAAATCAGCTGTTTGACTTTGAATGCAAAGAGAAATTCTTGCACGTCATCAGGAACCTCAGTGTGAATAAACCTGAGAACTAAAACTCAATTCTGGTGAAATACTGTCCTCTGCTGGATGTTTGACCTCCCTGCAGGTGAATAATTCAGCTACTTCACCTCAAATCTGAACCAAATCAACAGATAAATACTGTCAATCCACTAAAGTCCTGTCACGAAACACAAACCAGCATTAAATTAACAACTTTTTTTTTAAATTGTGAAGAAAAAGTGAAGAAATGTGTTTTGTTTGTTGTGATTTCAGGTTTCCAGGCAGCAGGTGTGGCTGCAGTGACAGGTGAAGCACAATGCAGGTGACCGAGGTGGACGGCTCGATCTCAAACGCTGATACTTTAAAAACTCCAAAGACACAAAATCTGTCCGGTTTAACTGAATGTTTCTTCTCTCACCCTAAATACAGAACACACGGGACTCTCTTCTGCCATGTGGAACAACACGAGACGCTGATGTTTGTGAGCTTCGTCTTGACAAAAAGTAAGCAAAACACATTAATAACTCCACAGATGAGAGGAAATCTAAACAGATAAGAACATTTTTGCTATTTTCTGAACAGAGAACTCACCAGCGTCCCAGATTTATCAAGATTTCACTTCCTGAGGGAGCTGTGGCTGAATAACAACAAGGTACAGTGTTAAAGGTTTCAGCTACACAAGTTCAAAATGCAAATTAATTCTTATTTTAATGTGTCAGATCAGAGAGCTCAGCTGTCGTTCCCTCAACTGCTGCCTCACCGAACTTCACCTCCACAATAACAACATCAAGTCAATCTCAGGTGATTTTTTTATTTGTTTTCTGAGTGTGAAGATAATGTGAAGAGTGTGTGTGTAATAATGTCACATATGTAATTAAAGAAAAGGCATCATGTACAAACATGAAGTGTGTATTAAATTATAAAGGATACTTGGACCAGTATTTAACAGTATTTTTAAGATATTTGATGCTTTTATTGTTGAAAGAGTGTTTATTAGATAAATAATGTCACTTTATGAGCTCCGTAACAAGCTGGGAAAATAAACATCAGGCTCATTTAGTCTTGATCCTTGATTAAAGCTATAAAAGGACTTAAAATGTTTGACTTTTTGTGGAAGTAAGAGCCGGACGGAAGTTTCTGATGCGCTTTAAGAAGAACACACACATATTCTAGATGTTGTTGCAGCTTCTACTTGTTGTTGACAGATTTCAGTAGAAGCAATAAAGCGCTTAAAGGATGAGTTCACCCCAAAATTAAAAATTCAGCCATTAAAACTGAAGAGAATTTTTTGAGCTTCATGAAAAACAGCGTTGCAGTATTCTTCTAAACAACTGAAGCAGATAAACAACCAAAAAATGAATAAATTAATAAAATGTCTCCATAGTAATCTAATCTGAATCCCACCCGGGTCCTTCACACAGGGGCCCTGAATCACCTGACCTGCCTCCGACTTCTTCTCCTCCACAACAACCAGCTCAGAGGTCTGGAGGACACGATGCGAGAACTCAGGAGGATGCAGCAGCTTCAGACTGCGAGTGAGTCCGCAGACATCCACAAGATCACACAGCAGGCTGAGAATAAGTCGGATTCTTCTAAAAAAACAAAACAAAATGAGGTTTTCTTCTTTGCAGCTTTTTTCCTCAACCCCTTCTCCCATGAGCCGGGGTATCGCCCCCATGTCATCCACTGCCTGCCGTCTATCCAGGTACTAGACAGAAAAGGTGAGATGTGTGTGTGTGTGTGTGTGTAATGTGTCCTGACAGATGCTACTTGTATTTGGTTAAATTTGTCAGCACCTGTCTGCTGTTGTCAGAGGTGACGTCAGCAGAGAGGAGGAGATGTTTCCAGATGTTCAGCCGTGATCGTCACCGTGTCCTCCAGTCTGTGGCCTTCTGCAGACGGGCAACATAACCGTCCACCAGCTGAGAGGACGTTTGCTATCAATCTTGGCAAAAAAGTCCAGTTGTGTTCAAATATGTTTGTTTTTAATTTATAGCACTGAATTACTTTTTAATGACCAGTCAGAGTCCAATTTATTGACCTGCTTATTCGAAGTAATCCGTACGAGTGGAACTTCAGAGGGAGATGCAGTTAATCTGATAAAGCCGTAAAAAAAATGATCTGAGCACAATCTACGCTTCCAGAAGCCCAGAGATACAAAACTGATTCAAAAAGAAATTATTCACAATCTTTTTCAAGCATGTTTTTAGGTTTTCTTGAGGTTTTCATAAAATCCCCCAAAATATGGGAACTGTAGGCCCAAATTTAAGAGCATAATCATCCGCAAAACTGATTAAAGACAAAGAATAATAATGCTAAAGTTACAAAATCTGTTACTACGATAAAGGGAGCACAAAACTGAACATAGACAATGTTTTTCATCAAGATCCAAACATTATTGTAACGCCAATGAGTGAGAAAACCGTCTGTCCCTTCATCCTGGATCTGATCAAAAAGTCACTCCTCACTCCAGGTTTCATAGTTTTTCTTGCTGATAAACCAACCGACAAAAAACCACACACAGAAAAAAATAACCGTCCGAGTGAAGGTAGTTAAAGCAACCGTTAGTTGCAGCTGTGATGGAAAAAATGAATCAATATGATGAATGGGCACTTTGATGAAGTTGGTCTTTATTTAATGTGATTCAGCTCAAGTTGTTTGACAGATTGAAAATGATCAGCGTTCAGGACAAACAAAGCCGCGCTGGACCTGCTGTTCAACTCAGACGTATCTGTCCGTTCAGGCTGCACAATAAACGAAACAATATCAAAACCAAAACAGCTGAAATGTTGTTCAAAAACAAAAATGTCTGTGTGTGTTCTGGACATGGTGTTATTGTGCTGCGTTCAACAAAAGAGAAAACAAAACTTTCATCTCGTTACATTTAGTAAAATCCTGAGCGTTAACGTCATCTTCTCATGATACACTTATAATAAATTCATGTTCATGTTTGTTTATATTTAAAAAATATACATTTTTGGTCATTATTGTGCAGCCATGCTTTCCACTCGCCACCTGCCACATGTTCATCGGTACAAAACAAACGTTCCAATAACGAGTCAAGTATATTGCAAACAAACAAACGACAGCTCTGATTGGCTACACAGTCACTTCCCTCCCTCCCTCCCGCACGGCTTGCTACAGTTTCTTAAGGCAGAATTACGTTCCATCATCGATGTGAACCGTTAGCTCGTCTCATCCGTTACCCACAATTCCTCCCAGTGACCTCTACCACAAACACATCAGCCTATGCAATTTATTTTCTTCACATTCACATACGACAATATCATCTGAAAAAATTAACATATAAAAAAAAAAAAGACGAAAACATGAGCGTGGTAGCAAGAACCTCCCTCCAACGCTTTAGTGTCTCCCTGCCTCTGTGACGCTCTCATGTCGGTAATAAATATGGTTTTCTTCTTCTTCTCCGGCTGGATCCAGTCCATGTCTGGCTTTCAGTCACTGCCGGTCTGCTCTGTCTGTGGTCTGGAGATTCTGATGTTGTTCAGTTGTCAGCAGCTGCGACGGGAGTGGAGTTAGAGTCTGAAGGAGCGACGTCACTGTTGGACTCCACTGAGAGCTCCTGCAGGGAGTCTGCCGCCTCCTGCACAGCGTCACTCTCCTCTGAAACACAGAGAGAATGTGTGGTGAGATCCAGCCGTGCTTTTATACTGAAAGAATTGGAATCAAGACCTCTGAGGACGAAGTGTTACTCCACCATCACTGTCAATAAATATGTGACTCAATACATTATATAATAAAAAAGGTCAAGTTGTTTTTAGACATTTTAATGCAAGATTTTGCTGAATATGTCCTTTTTATCACTTTACTTCCTCTTGACAAAGTGCAACCTGGACAAGAAACGGATCTGTATGAAGAAACTTTCATGTCATTTTAAATTAAATATCTATTCATTCTATTCACTCATTACACATCCAACAGCTACACGTCCTGCAGCACAAGGACTCTGAGCAATGCACCTTTGATTGATTTATTGATTTTTCAAGAGCACTCTTAATAAAACATTCATGGTAATAGAAAGTGCAGGGAGAAGTAAGCAAACAGCAAAACTGAATGACTGTGCTGTTATCTGTGTGTTAATAAAGTGTATTTACAGTGACGTGAAATTCAAATATCTGTTGGTGAAATGACCTTTTTGTGACTCTGCTTGTCTCTGAGCTTTATTTCCTTATGGCCGCTCATAAAGTCACATTCTCTGGATGTTAATGTGATGAGGGATCCCTGTAGTTTGGTTTTATTCTGGCTCATATTTACTATCCAAGATGGATGACGTACCTTTGCTCTGTTGCATCCTCAGTTTGGCTGCTTCTGCCTCCTGCTTCTCTCTCTGCTCCTGCAGACTCTTGCAGGCCTTCTTGTGGGTGAACCAGTGCATCTTCTGGCAGGCTTGGTCACAGTAGATCACCTGGTGACACGGAAACATTTGACTTTTACTTTATGGCCGTGTAACTTAATAAAGGGATGCAAACAAAAGGAGAAAGAAAAAACTAGCAAGTCGTCAAACACAAAGTTCGAGTTTGGATCCAGTCGGTGATCTTTGTTGCATCTCTTTCTCCCTCATTTCCTGTCATCTTCCCCACGATCACTTTACACAGATTTATATTATAAAAAAGTTACCTGCTGGGAAGTTGCAGTCTAAAAACCAATGAGCTGTTTTGACACTCACCATTTTACAGACGGAGCATCTCTTCTCAGCTCCCTTCTCTCCACAGGAGGTACAGAACTCTGCGTCCATGAAGCCGACCTGACCCGTGATGGCCTGAGTCAACACGGACAGAGCTGTGGGGTCGTTGCCCTGTGACGGTGGAAGAAAACAGGACAGGAAAACAGATTTCAAGCAACAAAACACAAACCAAGAAAAGGTTGAATACAATGTTTAAGTGAGTCTCTGAACATTTTCTCCAGACTCACAATCTCCACCGGAGCGATACTCCGCACCAGCTGCTGCAGCAGAGTGGCGTCACAGTAAGGAAACTTGCGGATGCACTCTCTGATAAACTTCTCCTGAAACACGGGGAAGCCATCGCTGTCTCGACCCTTCAGCAGACTGCAGGACAGGGAGATCAGAGAGATTTAACATTTAGGGAATTTAAGTCAGAGCTACAACATTACGGCTCCAACATGTCCTCAGTTTAAATCCCCGATGAACTCACCTCTTGATGAGGCCGTCCAGTTTGTCCTCTCGGTCTTTGAGGAAGGAGGCACATTTTCTCAGCACACAGCTGATGTAATGCATCTTCATGGCGAGCACTTCGTTCATGTCCTGCTGCTTAATGCACTTCTCACAGATGAGCTCCATCACCCGCCGGCACTTCTCCAAAGCCTCGGCCTCAGCCAGCAGGGGGTTCTCCTTCACCAGCATCACCATCTGTAGGACGCAAAAGAGTTACATCTGACACAAAAATCTACTCCTTCAAAATAAAACATCTCTGGTGCAAATTCGATCTGTTGTCACGTTCTTTGTTGTATTTTACATGAATGTTATCTCACATTATCCAGTTCTGTTGTTGACTACAGCTGCAAGCAATTATTATTTTGATTATTGTTTAATCTGCCAATTACTTTCAGAAATGAATCGTGTATATACATTTCAAGAAATTGTTAGAAACTGCTCAAAGTGACATTTTTAAATTGCTTATTTTGACCCGACAACCAAAAACTCTTAATTTAGTGTTATTAATAACAAAGAAAAGCAACACATCCTCAAGTTTATGAAGCTAGAATCAGCAAATGTTTGAGATTTCTGCTTGATCACTGAACCAAGTAATCATCATCAAAAGGAATTTTCTTTTAATCGACTAAACCATTAACCCGCCCACAAAGCCTCTCCACCGCCAAGATAGGAAAAATCAGGTGTGTTATGTTTGTAGCAGCTGACAGCCTCAAGCAGTCGTACCACACCAGTAGTCCATGACAGTCGACACTGACAAACATATTTCACAAAGTGTTTTGAAGTGGTGTATTTCTGGCTCAGACAGAACCTTATTTCATGCTTCCTTGTTCGCCACATGATCCGACAGGCCCAGGAGCACGCTGCTCTCCAATCTAAGTAATCACTGCAGCGGCTGATTAGTTCTCTGATTGTTTGTTTCCTCGCAACGTGGAGGAATATAATCAGTGAAACTGGCAGTTGGAGTGTTCGAATGAAGAACGATTCATTGTGGCGATGAGGACTGAAAAAGGGATAAAAAGGGCGGCCGGATGAAGGAGCCGCAGGACGGACTCAGTCTGAACACAAAACAGTCTCTATATTACAGCCTCCTCTTTTAATGCATCGTTTCCTGTCCTGCGGTTTCGTACCTTGACGGGGTTCAGGTTGGTGCTCATGATGACTTTGTGCAGAGGTCCGGCCAGTTTGGGCGGCAGCTTGGGTTCCTTCTCCAGACCCTGAGGCCTGGTGTAATAATCTAGTCTGGCACGGGAGAAGAAGTTGTTGATCACAGTGACACAGTCGTGTTGCCCTGAGGAGGGAAAAGAGGAGGCATGAGTATAATCTTTGTCACATGTTGGTGTTCAGTCAGAGCAAGTTTCATTCTATTTTAGTGCAACACAGCTCACTGACACGTCTGTGTGGGAGATATTGGAAGAATTCCTCTATGCTGTATTTGTACTAAAACAAAAAGAATAGAAAAAGGGGAAAACTAAACTGAAAATTGATTTATCTTCACTTCTGTGGAAAAAACAAACTACAATGAGTACAATCTAAATAGCAATGCTGCTAATGATCAAATAAATGTGTCAAATGTTCCTGACTGACACACAAGTGGTGTGTGTGATCCCTCGTCTTTGTGTGTGCGCGATGATACAACACTTAACAACACTTGACTGTTGTGTCAACGAGCGCACGTCACATCCAGACGTACCAACAAAGGCGGCCATCTGTGCGGCAG
Organism: Diplodus sargus; assembly: GCA_903131615.1. Lineage (NCBI taxonomy): Eukaryota > Metazoa > Chordata > Actinopteri > Spariformes > Sparidae > Diplodus > Diplodus sargus. The sequence continues at coordinate 190,462 of CAEMYA010000386.1, read as the reverse complement.
TCCTCCCGACAGAATTAACCACGTCTGTCTCTGCCCCCGCGTCCAGCATCATCCACGTGATGTCCGTCTTCCCTACAGCCACAGAGGACGAAGAGTCACAACACATTCAGGAACAGACTTTCCGAAATAATCATATTACAGTGTCAACTGCAACATTTCATAACAGCTTACCTGACAGGCCAGCAAACATCAGCGCTGTGTATCCGTGCTCATGTTGATTGCAGTTCACATCCGCTCCGTGTTGTAGCAGCAACCTGCACATGTCGGCTTTACCTTTGTAAGCAGCGTGCATGAGAGGCGTCATCCCATACTGTGGACAGGATTGAAAAAGAAAAAAAAGACAATTTACACAAACGGTTTCACTTTTACATAAGCAAAAACTCACACGGCTTCGATTACAAAACAAAGCATCTGTTTCAAACACCTGACGCTGACAGGTGGACAACAAAGAGTGAGCGACAGCAGGAAGGACATGAAGGAGCTTCTCCAAAGCTCTTCAGTGAAGTGACTCGAGTCCTCTTGTCCCACACATATGTCAGCGAACAAAGGGGGAGCTTTGCTAACAGATCTCAGGTCGCTTTTTCTATGACATAACTAACAAACAGCTGTGCTGAAATTCACCGACACACACCTGAATTTGTGCCTCCAATGAGTTCATCATCATATTCACATCTTACACTTTTGCAATGACGATTACATTCAAGTTAGAGATGATAGATCAAATAATCTGATGTTAAATCTTTCTGTTTTTCTGAAAATGACCAATTTAACCAGAAGATATGACACTCTGTCAATTGAACTGATTCTACTTCTTTCCTCAAGTAAAAGAAAGACAGTACAGGCTCTGAAATGTACTCAAGTATAAATGTAAAAGTATCCCTCTGAAGGACATTTCTATTGGCCATTTCTGTGCAAAATAAACTAAACATTTATCACAACACCTCTCCCTTTCTGTCGGTTTCATCTTGTTACGTTTGCACTGACAGAAAAAACAGTCTTGTGATGTTGGGAGGGCCGCGTGCAAATAAAATGAATTACTAATTCCTCTAAAATGCATTAAAACCTAAGTAACTAACCTGTTTTGAAAATTTAAGGAGATTTAAAGTCAAAAGTTGTCCGAAAAATAAATACTCCAGTAAAGTAAAGACACCCGAAAAATCGACTTATGTACCATAACGAAGGCTTTGTATTTAGTTAGTTCTTACTGCTGCCATCTTTATTTGGTTTAAAAAAGAAGTGCAAACTTTTATTTTGGATTAGAAATCAGGACTGGTGCAGAAATAATGCTTTTGATGCTGCTGGCCTTAAGGACTGTGAACAATTAACAATTAATTAATCAACTGAGTGATTTAAGCACCACGAAATGAATCACTGATGAACAAGCCTCACAAAGCTAAAGCATTATTAGATCAGATCAGAATAAGATATAAAATTAAAATCTTATAGGCCCATTGAGGTTTTTTTTAAAAGATCACCAGCACAACTATATCATTGATCCTGTGAAAAGAAATAAACTAAAACTTAACAAACCAACTGGTATCAACCAGCTTTAAGAGTTTACTCCTGTTAGAAAAAACTCTGTTACCTCATCCAGACAGTTGACTCGCACATCCTTACAGCCCAGCAGCCTTGAGGCCTCTTGAACATTTCCTAAATGCAATAAAAACAATATTAATACAGCATTATAAAAAACACATACACGCTTTATTAACTCTTTCTGCAACTCTAGAGAATAAACCACCTCTATTTACTGAGATTTTGTCACATTCTAAGCCTGACATGATACGTAATCCTCTGACTCCATAATGTAAACAATCCCACATACACACCTTTTAAAATGCACGTTATCCTCACCTGCCAGTTCCCTCAGGTGGGCATGTATTTGACAGTTAGCTACTCATATACACACCATTAGCTGTCAGCTAACGTTAGCTTGTACCAAGCCCAGCAATGCGAACTCACATTCAAGTTAATTGCCATGATTTGACAACGTAGTGATCGAGTAGTAAAACCAGGAGGCTGACATTATTTCCTTATTCTTGTAAGTAATCTTAAAAATATACCAACTTAAAACAAGAGCTAGCTAGCTAACCTGTGTGGTGTGTTCCAGAGGGATTAGCGTGAGGCGAAGAGGCTTACCTGCCGTGATAACCTCAAACAGTTCTTTCTCGATGGAAGACAAGTCTCCCTTCTTCGGAGCAGACATGTTAATGACTACTAGTGTGAAATTAGACTATCAGGGCACAAGTAAAGAGAGGAGCAGTTGAGTAAATCTCTCCTTTCCGCGGCTCTGACAGTCTGCTGATGCTCGGACATGAAGGCTAGCTCAAGTCGAGCTGTCATGTGGAATGTACCACTGCGTTCTATGAGGAGGGGTGGTCGTCGGTCACAACCATAAATATATACCGGTAGTTTGAAGGCGTTTTACAAACTAATCAAATGAGGATATACTGGTATATATAGGAGAGATGTATCGCAGTAAAATTAACTATTTACAACCAGATACTACAATTTTAACAATCACAATAGACAGTTACCCCCCGTTCTTTCGCTCTAATCATCAGTTGGCAGGAAGTCTAGAAAGTTCGTGCAGGATGCTGCAAATTGAACCACATGTTGAGCCAGACAGCTGACCTCCGGTCAGATTCACTGACTTTCTGGTCCTGTTGCATTTTTATAAGCAGGTGATTAAACCGAGTTTTTCTGCATTTCACATTAAAGCGATGACACAATCAAGTTTCTAATGTCACTTTAATGTACATTGAATGAGAGGGCCAATCTTACAAAGTAGGAACATTTACTCAAGACGGTTTTGGGTAATTTAATTTGAGTACTTGCATTTGACACTATTGTAGATTACTGTATTTCTGACACAGTTATTATACTTGTACACCACTACATTTATTTGACTTGCAGTACTACGAGACACTAAGGGTTTTCAGTTCGTGAAATTCCAAATTTTCATGAAAACGACTGTTTTTTTCAATGTCCTCCAGGTCCTTTGAGTATAAATACACAGCACACAGTTTGAATACACGGCACACAGTATGAATACACGGCACACAGTATGAATACACGGCACACAGTATGAATACACGGCACACAGTATAAATACACGGCACACAGTATAAATACACGACACACAGTATAAATACACGACACACAGTATAAATACACGACACACAGTAATGAATACACGGCACACGGTATAAATACACAGCACAGTATAAATACACAGCACGGTATAAATACACAGCACAGTATAAATACACAGCACAGTATAAATACACAGCACAGTATAAATACACGGCACACAGTAATGAATACACGGCACACGGTATAAATACACAGCACAGTATAAATACACGGCACACAGTATGAATACACAGCACACAGTATAATTAGTATCATGTATATAATTGTCTCTGTCTGATGGGTGAACTAATACAAAAAAAAACATTACATCTAGCTTCATTGATTATTTGGAACTCTTGACAAGTATTAGTCATGTGATATAATTTAAATGTATACAGAGATAATAACATTTTTGGTGGGAAGAGGATGCAAGTGAGAGAACCGTGGAAACAATTTAAGTGAAATGGGAAGTTCTTTTAAAAGTGTTAAGACTGCTTCTCTGATTCTTCTCTCTTTTTAGCCACACCGGTTCGAATCTTCCACAAAAACTCTTCCATCCGCATGCTTTTCCCATCGCAGTTGGAGAAAATCATCCCCATTTCCGCCACTCAGCCTCTGATGGATCTGAGGAACAGAAGAGAACATTAGCACATCAAATCAAAGCTTCAACCTACAATAGCAGATTTAGTCGCCGAGAACACTGACATCATCATCTTCATAACTCTGTATTAGACATCACATGAACTCACTTGCTTCAATATTTCATCAAGCACTGCAGGATCATTCAGATCCACACCTGACTCCTGTGAGCTGATCTTCACTTTAGTGACCTTCACAACGGGACCTGATACAAAGAGACAAATACAGACACATTTCATTTCATTTGTCATGACAACAAAGGCCAAGAAGCACATTTTTTCAGTTGCCAAAATACAATTGAGTAACGTCCCCCAACAATCAAGAACCCATAAAATAAAATTGAATAATGTGAAGAGAATCTGCCACTGCAGGGGCTTCTGTAGATGGTAATTTGGTTTTAATTTAGACTTCATATCTAAATGTAAGAATGATAAATGAAATGAAAAACTTTGCTCACAGCTACAGAGGAAAGGATGACGTTCTTCACAGTCGCGTTCTTGCCATCTGCCAAGGTAATTTTTTTTCAAAGCAGCACATCCATTTGCAGTATCAGATGAAGATCCTTGGCCTGCTTTCCAATATCTGAACGAAGAGTAAGTCTGGTCTGACCAAATCCAGGAGTCACGAAAGACGCCGACCCACACCCATTTGCCGCTGGACACTTTTTTAATAATCTTACTTTCCTCCTCGTTCCTCACACTGGCCAGGTCTGTGTAATGAGCCCTGCAATAATCTCGAGCGTCACCCCACTTTATCACTTTGGCATAGAGAACATACTGTTCCAGGCCCTGTTTTGTTGCTGGAAACAAAAGAGAAAAAGAAAATAAACCAATAAATAAATCACAGTTGAAGAGTGATTTTGTAGTGTTGCTGCAGTGTCCAATGAATGACTCTCACCATCAAAGCAAACTGCGAATGCAACTGTCGCACAACTGTATGGATGCAATTTCCCCCTTTGGTAAAGTGCACAGTCATGATCATTGTTGGTGGCCCAGATCAAATAGTCTCTTTCTCCCTCCTTGTACAGTTCTTTGTTTGCCAGAGACCAGTGCCACTTCTGAGTCTCCCCTCTATGAAGGCCAATCCAGACGGCATTGTCATATTTGCCCTCCAGAGCTTTCAGTTCTGTTTCCATCTCTTCCATGTCGTCGACGGTGGCCAGGTCGAAACATTTCTCTCTGCAGTAGCTCTGCGCCTCGTACCAGGTTTTTGGTGTGTTTACCAAAACGTATTGACGCTGGCGCACACATGAGGACAGAGAACTCAACCCTGTCAAGGAAAATTTGAATTATTGAGAGACATTCATTTATCATGCAAGTGCTGTAGTAAAAAATGTTAAGCTGCATTTCAACACTGAAAAAAAGCATTTCTGATACTTTGTAATCTGGTTTATTAAAAGGGATTGTAGAAGAAAGAAGAAGAAGAAAGAAAAAGAAAATAACGCCCCTAGAATGCTGTTTGAAGCTAGAAAGGTGGCAGGGTCCGCCAAATATAAACAAAGTAAAACAGCATTGTATTGTCCTTTAAGGTCAGTTTGTCAGTCTAAGTTTATTCAGTTGTTAAAGTTTGTTTAGTTTGTTTAGGCAGCCGATGAATTTCTTTCTCTTCTCACTGAAATCTCTTCCCCGAAACTACAGAATGCACCTTTAAGAGATTTTAATGTGTAATTATTTAATTTTTTTTGTATATCTTTAGATTTTAAGATAAGTCGTAGTTGTTTTTCTTGTATGATAATGAAAAAATTGCGACCATGATAAAGATTATTACTGAATTCAGTGTTCAGTGTTTCTATCGTAAAAACATATCGGTGCGGCTTTATGTTCAGACCAACGAAGCCCCGATAGGATCAATATCAGCTTTGAATGACTGTGAGAAAGTTGATATAACAGAGTCACATCAACCCAATATTTGAATTAAATTGTCACAGTTGAACTAGGTTATTTCTTTTTTTTTGTTACAGTAAATTAAGCCATTAAATTGATATTATAAACAGTCCAATGTAGCCCATTGAGTATTAAAAAGATCTGAGTATCTTCTAGTCAAAATAGTTGAACTGAAACAGGAAATATAACATAATTGTGCTCTCAAGCTAAAAAAAAATACATCAGAACATTCAGCTTAATAATCATATATAGTCATAAATAAATATATTTTATGCAAACACTTGAAATTTCAGTGATAAAATGCTTGAAACACAAAACAAGGAAGGTAAATGAAAAGGAAAGAAACGGCTTTTCACAAACTTGTGAGAGAATGTCAGTTACATTTTCAGTCCGTCTGATGAGAGAGATGTGAATGTTGTTAACTTAAATAACACTGACCTGAGAGCAGGAGAAGTATCTGTGTGGTCCGCCCCATCGCTGTAATAAAGATCAGAGAAAGTGACGACCTGCTCCTTCATTCTGCAACCATAATTCTTAACATTGGCTCTTTAAATTAAAAAGAGTGCCAGAGTTCATGATAAAAGACATTAACTTTAAAAATGAACACAATCATCTATCTATGAGTGTCTACAATGACAATGCTTTTAGGATGTTTGTTAGATATTACAAATCTTAGCCATCACATGCTTTTCTGGGAAGAAGGCTGCAGGCAATTAAATCACTTTCTGCTCAACAGAAATCTTTGCAGGAAATAAGAACGGATCAATTTATCAACCAGTCGAAAGAAATCACCAAAAATGATCGGAACAGGTTTGTTTCAGAAAACCAAGTTCTTCCCGGTGTCGCCTCAAATGACTGCAGAATGAAGCTGCTTTATGTATTTGTCGTTTAAGATATTATGACGGAGAGAGTGTAGAACGGACTTACCGAATGTTCGGTGGATCCTGGTCTGTCTGGGGATAATGACTTTTGATTTAACTGGTCATATCCTATTAAACGTATTCAAATTATTTTGGAAATGCAGATTTGTTTAATCCTCGAGCTGAATCCAAATGTCTGAAAGATGTTTGGTTCATTCTGAAAAGCTTCAGAGAGACTTTAATACGGTAACAAACAACAACTGTTGAGGAAGAAACCTTTTATTCTGAGAGACGGACGCTTGGTCAACATGTTAAATTAAGTAGGTGATATTTGGTTAGTGTGTCTGTCGCGAAGAACTCCCGAGAAGAAGAGAAAGAAAAGAAAAGGTTCTGTCTTTCTTCCCCTTTTAATTTAAAATCATACCTTTCATTCTGTTTTAATATTTCTTTCTTTCCTGTTCCTCACCACATTCCTCTCTTCATCATATTACAGTTAGAATTATTCCAGTTTATTCAGGTGTGTGTGTGTGTGTGTGTGTGTGTGTGTGTGTTTCACATCCAAAAATATTCAAATGTTTCTTCTTCTTCAGAAAGTATGAGTCACGCAGACTTTGGATAAAGACAAATGCAAACATCAATCCTGATTTGAGAGGCAAATCACAGATAATAGTTGAAAAACTTAATCCTGCTCCTCTTGTTACTGCAGCTTTGGACTGTTTATGCTGAGACACGAAAACACTACAAACACGTTTCATTACTGACTTTTCATTTTTAAGCTTCACTGGAAGACATTAAGCACTCGAGGGTCAATAAAGGGCCCACGGCCTCGGAGCCCCGTATTGTAGAGGCCTAATCTGGTCCTGGAGATGTTGACTCGGCACTGTGGACATTTTGATTCTGTAGTTAACAGTCAGGTGTTGTTTTACTGAATTCCTTTACATTATTAGATGCTTGTAATATTAATTATGTACAGCATACAAAACGCCACAATCTGGAGCTGTAAGGAGCATCGTTCTCTCTGAGTTATGGATGTTAGTGTGCAGTCGACATTAAGGAGTAAAAACTGACCGTTGACGCCAACGTCCGGCTGTTCTCAGCTGTTTCTTCCCTCACTGTCCTCTGTCAGTTTGCAGTGGGTTGTACAGATTGTGATGACGTGTCCACACTCATCTGATCTGAATCTGTAAATCAAAAATTTAATAATGTCAAGTCTAATATTTTTATCATCCACATTGCATCAGTGGGCTTCACAATCTGCACTGAGCAGCATCCTCTGTCCCTGGACCCTCGACTGGAGAGAGGAAACATTAGATTATAGATCTAGATCTAGATAGATTATAGATTAGAATGACAAAATATCTGATACATGTAGGCTATTAAATATATGTTAAGAATGTGGAGGCAGGACAATCATAAAGGACAAAGTCTGTTCACACACTCCAGTCCAGCAGGTGGCAGCGGTGTTTGTTTGACCTCCTTCTGTTTCATGTCTGCAGCTTTAAGCACCTGCAGTGGAGAACACTTCCTGGTTTCTGCCCACTGAGACGCATCTGACATGAAGCTGAAGGTAAAATAAAGCAAATACATTCAGTTGTAAGTGATTTAGCAGCTGTGAAACAGTTCCAATGACACACTGCCTACATACACTCGAGGTGTGTTTATTATTGTGGCTCAAAATGTGGAGTTTTTGGTGTCTGGCTGCTCGAGGCTGATCTGCTGTGAACTGAATGTATCCACACTGTTGTGAAAAGTATTCAGACACTCAACCTGCTGATTTAAAGTACCATAATGAGAATACTTCAATACAAGGATAAGTCCTTTATTCACAAGCATTTATCAAGTGCTTTTAAGTAAAAGTATGTAACTACAGTATTTTGTAAGCATGTAAAGTAAAAATACTCTTTGTGATGATGCCAGAACACTTGACTTTCTTTAATGTAGTAAAGTAAAAAGTACAAAGTTTGCATGAAATGGAAATGTAAGATGAGTAAAAGTACCTAAAATTTCTACTTGTTCAGTATTGAGTTACACTCTGCTGGCTGCTGTTTAGTTAAAGAAACACACTGTGCTTCCTATTTTCTTTGGTTCAGCTCTGACCAGGAAATGAAGCAGGAGTACCAGGATCTCATCCTGCAGGCGTGCGGAGCTTCATCTCTGCGTGTCGGAGCAAAGATCCAGACTCTGTGGAGCGGCTACGGCGAGATCGTCAGGCTGCACCTGGAGGGCTGCGACCGGCCGTCTGTGGTCATCAAACATGTCAAGTTCCCAGAGGAGGCCGAGCATCCCGGAGGCTGGAACACGGACCGCTCTCACATGCGTAAAGTCAGATCCTACCAGGTGGAGACACACTGGTACCAGAACTATTCCACCAATCAGAGCTGCCGGATCCCCGCCTGCCTCGCTGCCTGTTCCCATGGAGACGAGATGCTGATTGTGCTGGAGGATCTGGACGCGGTCGGTTACGATCAGAGAAGGTGAGAACGTTCTCTGGGGTTGTTGGTCGAGTCATCGGCTAACCCACAGCATCGGTATTTGACAAGTTGGGAATTAAACTCAAAAATCTCCTTTCTTACCGATTGGACCTGCTGGACAAGAATAAGATGATGATGATGATGAGAGAATAAAGAAGTCTCATGCTGGTAAATCAATCTGTTTTTTCTTGTAGGACCAGTGTGAAGGACAGAGAAATAAAGGCTTGCCTCAGCTGGCTCGCCCACTTCCATGCCCTCTTCCTGGACGTGGCCCCAGAGGGCCTGTGGCCCGTCGGTACCTACTGGCACCTGGAGACCCGTCCAGACGAGCTGGAGGCCATGGACGACGCCGCGCTCAAAGCTGCAGCCGCAGACATCGACAAGATACTCAACGAATGTCGATTCAAAACCATCGTTCACGGAGACGCCAAGTTGGCCAACTTCTGTTTTTCCCCGAGCGGACAGGACGTAGCAGCTGTGGACTTCCAGTACGTCGGCGGAGGCTGTGGGATGAAAGATGTTGTGTATTTCTTAGGAAGCTGCATGGAGGAGAAGCAGTGTGAGAAGAGGGTGCCGGGCCTGCTGGACTTCTATTTTGCAGAGCTAAAGGCAGCTGTGAAAAAAGACGTGGACTTTGCCGCCTTAGAGAAAGAGTGGAGGGAGATGTTTGCTTTCGCCTGGACAGATTTTCATCGCTTTCTGCTGGGATGGATGCCGGGACACTGGAAGATCAACCGCTACAGTAAACAGCTGACAAAAGAGGTCCTGCGCAAACTGAAACAGTAACAACCAGAGAACTGAGCGAGTGGGTGAGAGTCTGTTCTTCACCTGAGTGCAGAGCTGATAAAACCATCACTGGATAAATAAAAGATGATGAAAACTGCCCTGGCTTTTTGTTTCCTATTCTGCAGCTCTACATAATAACTGCTTTCCAGTTTTGCAGTTTAAAGCGTGTGTACCTATCAAAACTGTTGACATACTGACCCTGTAGATACAGACAGGATCTGATAACTGTAATTTAAAAAACAAATCTATCTTCTAAATGCACAATGTGTCACAATTTTTTCATAACTGTAAAAATAATTTGATCCTACATATATTTATAGGGTCACAAACTGTAAAGAGAAACATTTTGACCTCATAAATGTCAAATTTGATGAAAAACTGATGTATATTCATACAGAAAGTGTCACAAATGTTCATATATATTTGAGAAAACTAGAAACAGAGAAGCTCACAATTGTGTATAACTGTACGTATCACAAAATATAAGAGAAATGTTGAAAATTGTGACTTATTTCTTGTTACTCCATTCAATTACTGTTATTACAAACTATATTACAGTTATGATATCATTGATTTGTCAATAAAGTACAGTATTACATTCCCATCGTGGCCAATCAGGGTGTGACGACGCTCTTTGATGAAGGGCTGAGAGAGGTGAGGAGTGACACTCAGGTCCGACTCATTCCCATTCTGGTTCTGTCCATGATGCTGAGTGACCAGCAGATGTCACTCTTCAACTGCTGCCTGCATCAGGACCAGCTGATTGGTCCTTTCAAGTAGCCTGACGCCTGTCGGTCGAAACCCAAATCCTTTAGTTGTTCTGTTTTTAGTAATTGATATAAATATTAATTTCATATTAATGTCAATATTAACTTAATGAATTTTTATCTTTTTTGTTGTTTTCTGTTTGAAGCTAGAAAGATGGCAGGGTCCGCCAAATATAAACACGTTTAAAACAGTCTAAAAAACGTGTTGTTCTTAAAGGTCAGTTTGTTAATTCAGTCATGAAAAGATAAAATATTTCCTTATTGATCCCCAGATTGTGAATTCAAACATTGCAGCAGCACAAAGAAGCAAGTCGAAAAAGTGAGTGTAAATATACATTATAACAGGATAGTAAAGATAAATATGCAAAAAAAATAAAGATAGGAGGTATTTACAATTTTTAAAAATGCCAAAACAGAGAGAGTTTGCTGTTTAGTTCACTCAGTCTGTGAAAGAGAGAGGGACAAAATGGCCGACAGCCATGGACATTAAACTGACCCTCAGTCGTACTCATTAACTACAAAATACACACTTAACAAAAACAAAGATGGGAACGTTAATATTTGAGGAGTTTCTGGCTTGATGAATGAAAGAATGTTTGTGAGTTTGCTTAATTAAAGAAAAAACCTCCTGCTCGTATTAAAAACACCAAAACTCTTATTGCGAAAATGTTCCACTGTGACCGACAGGAGATTCTGAGTGCATTGATGTAGATGGAGGAACGATAACGAGTTAAGAAACTGGTACTGTTTGCTCTCCTCTAGACATTTAGGCTGGAATTGAACATGGCAGCTTCCGGTGGTCGGTGGCGCTCTTGTGTTTTAAGTCTGTACGGCCGAGTGTGTGAGTCTGTCTGAGCAGCACAACATTTCAACCAGTGGCCCTCACATCTTACGTCATGAAGGTGCTGGAGAGACTGGTTTTGGCCAACCTGAGGCCGCAGGTGAGAGCCCTGCTAGACCCTCTGCAATTTGCTTACCAGCCCCACTTGGGAGT
>CAEMYA010000386.1:153049-171362 GCA_903131615.1 Diplodus sargus | reverse complement strand
TCTCTCTCTCTCTCTCTCTCTCTCTCTCTCTCTCTCTCTCTCTCTCTCTCTGTGTCTCTCTGTTTCTTGTTTTGTCTCTCTGCTCTGTCGCTGCCTTCACCTCCTCTTCCTCCTCATCCTCCTCCTTCTCTTCTCTCTCTCTCTTCCTCCCACGTCCTCGGCTGGTGTTGTGACCTCGTCCACCCGCAGCAGGATGAGTACCACATGATGCACCTGGTTTGTGCCTCTCACAGCCCCCCAGCCTCGCCCATGCCTCGCAGCCCCTCCATGGCCAACTCTTCAGCTTCGGACTCCAGCGTGAGTAGACCGACACACCGCTCTCATAACCTCCTCCTCCTGTATGTGTGTGTGTGTGGCAGGTTTATTGTTAGGATACACAAAAGGCTGTAAACACACTCAGGTTACGAGTTTATGCTTAGTCATAGTGAAGACTTCCACTCCAGGGACTGCTTTATATGGAAGGATGACACACTCGAGTCGAGCTGTGAGTCTTTTGGTCTTCTCCCCACTGAAACTACCTTTTGATATAAAGTTTATCATCGTGATATTGTGAGACACTTGTTGGTGAACATTTGCTGCTGTTGAGGTGTTTAGATTCACCCAGTTTTGACTGTTGGAGTGTTTGTTCACCACAAACCGCCACTGAAACAGCTGCACAGATACGAGCCAGTGGGACGGACCAATCAGATTCATATTCTGTCAGATTCTGACTTCAGTAGGTTGATCAGATATTAGCCATGACATGACTGATCTACAGTAAATACAGTTACGGTTATCGTGATTATATCTATCATTGTATATGCCAGTGTAGCCCAAACTTTCCCCCTTGGAGGATCAAAATTGAAACTTAACACCTGTTTTATTGTGTTATTAAGGCGGGCCAATAGAACTCCTGGGTCACGTCTTACTCTGCCTGATGTGATCAGATCATGAAGAACAGTTAGTAATTAGGAATCCTACATATTTACCCTAGAAAACATAAAAAACCTGGTCCCAACTTTCAAACTCTAGGCAGCTTTGGTTTATGTTCTCAGTAAGTAGACACAAGTACTTGTACACAAGTATGTGATCAACATAAAGAGTAATTTTAGCCTTCAGCTCAAATTGCAGCACAAGCAGCAACACAATGTTTGTTTGCCTCCACGTTTGTATTCAGTCACACTCCTTCAGAAACAGTCTAACACGTTTCAAAAAAGCGGGACGGAAAAGAAAGACATTCTGTTTTCATTGTAGCAATTATTTAAAAATGCTGATGAACGTGTTCACATGTCGTCACTCAGAGTTCAGACAGTGCCGGCGCCGCTTCCTCCGCCAACACACCAAGTCAGGACAGTCAGCCAGCCTCCTCCTCCTCTTCTGTCCCAGGAAGTTATGATGGTTTGCGGTATCGCGGCGGCTTCCCCCCGTACGACCCTCAGGGCCCACCTGGTGTTCCTCAGTGGTAAGCACGTCTCTGACACCACAGTATGACTGACATACAACTCTTGTTCATAGAGGTTTTAGTCCTACTGTTAACTGCAGAACCACAACATTTGTTCCAGAGCAGAAAAACAAAACTCTGCCTATGATCGAGAGAATCTTGTAGTATTTTAATTTTAAAAAATGACTTCTGTGTGTTGTCGAATAGTTGTTTTACTAGAAGTCTTTAGTACAGACATCTCGTTTGTTACACAGACGCAACCCTCTTAAAATGTACATTACAATTCCATCCGAACCGTATAATCTAATGTAATCCAATAAATCAGTCCTGCAGTAAATCAGACCTTTTTAAGAGGCTTAAATCAGTTTTTGTTGAGACTGCGAGACAGTCGCTGATTCAACACTATTGTCTGTTTGTGGTTTGTGTTGGACTGAATTACGCTGAAAGCAGAAGTGCAGAATAAGTTTGTGGTTTGTGATCGTGATGTTGCAAACGATCAGACACAGCGCCATGATGATGAGAAGATGTTACGCAATCTTTAAGAATACTTCAGTGTGACACATGTATGATAATGAACGTGACTTTGTCCCACAGGCCAGATGGAGCCCAGGTTCCTCTGCAGGGCGGCCTCCCCGCCAACATGCCCCCCCACCCCATGTACATGCCCATGCAGATGCTGTGGTGGCAGCAGATGTATGCTCGACACTATTACATGCAATAGTAAGTTGAAGACATGTGTCTGTAAACCATCAGCACAGATTTGATCTCTTACCTTCATAATGAGACATTAAAACTTTGAGTCATTGTATTTTTTTCTCCTCCCTCTCATCAGTCAGGCAGCAGTAGCAGCCTCTCAGCCTCCCAGCGCTGCCTCCCCTCCTTCCTCTCCCTCCCCCTCCTCACCACATCCGCCCGCCCAGCCCAACGAGGCTGTGCAGCCCCCTCTAGGTGGGCCCAACCCGGACCCCAACCCTCTACCAGAGAACCAGCCGGCCAACCCCAACATCCAGATGAACGCGCAGGGCGGCGCCGTGATGAACGACGACGAGCTGAACCGCGATTGGCTGGACTGGTTGTACACGGTGTCTCGCGCCGGCGTCCTGCTCAGCATCGTGTACTTCTACTCCTCCTTCAGCCGCTTCGTCATGGTGGTCGGCGCCATGCTGCTCGTCTACCTGTGAGTGCACGCTGAAAAAATGTGTATTTACAGATACATGTGTAACATTTCACCACCTGACAAAAGCTTTTAACACAAGTCCAACAGAAAGCTTACGTTTGTATTGTGTGTGTTTTTTTTGTCCAGGCATCAGGTTGGATGGTTTCCCTTCAGGCCGGATCAGCAGAACCGAGGAGGAGGAGAACGAGCCGGAGCTCCTCAGGAGGAAGCAGAGAGACACCAGGACATACAGGAGATCGTGAGTGGAAGAATGTCTCTCAGCCTCCATTTTGTACTCAGCTCTCAGCGTGAGACCATCAACACCAACTCGTCTGTCTGTGTGTGTGTGTGTGTGTGTGTGTGTGTGTGTGTGTGTGTGTGTGTGTGCCTGTCTGCAACAAATCACATTGAAGTTCCTCCTCCTGACTCTCAGTTGGACGCTGTCGACCGATCTCTGCCAGGAAGGCCACGATAATTACAGTAATCACATAATTCACGGTCACAGTTGCACAAGCATGTTTATGGAGGAAGGTGCAAAAACAGTCTTGTTGTGCTTGAAGCCACACAGCAGCAGTTAAATCTGACTTTTGTTTTTGCCTGCGTCACGTTCCGTCCACAGCACAGATTCATACCACACAGGGAATGTTTCAGAAGCATTCTGCGTACCAGGCTTTGTTCACTCTCTTTGGGACTTTTAATGGCTTTATTTGAAGGCACAGCTTGAAGAGTGACAGGAAACGGATGAGAGAGAGAGATGACATGCAGCAAACGGCCACAGGTTAGAGTCGAGATGACGTACACGCTCTTTAAACTGAGCTACCAGGACGCCCTCGCTCAGAATTTGTTGATTTGGTCATTTTTTTCCTTGATCTGTGCACATCTACGGTGTTTAGGCTGCGTTTGTCATCGTTGCTTGTTTGACTGACTGGCTTCCTGATGCTCTTCCTTCCTGTACGGCCCGAACCAGTTTGACAAGGCTGCCAGCAGAAATAGACTTACTGCGTGTTTTGATGCTGAGAGAATTGCTTTGTAGAATCAAGAAGTTGATCTCTGACTTCCTCTTCTTCTGTCTTCATGGAGACTTTAAGCTACATCATACATAAAGAAACTGAAAATCGAGCTGAGACCTGAACACACGTTTAATTTTCCTGCATCAGACCTCATTTTCTGTCCCTCTGTTGTGTCTTCTTGTTTGCCTCTGCCAATTAGTTATGTAGCTGTGTTACAATAGTCAGAGAACAGAAATTATTCAGATCTCTAAGGTGCTCGAGGAATCAATTTCAGCTCTCAACTTGAGCTGCATATTTATTCATTTCTCAGACGATGGATACTTGAATATGATATAGTCTAACGTCTTCATTATATTCTGTCTCTCTAACCGTGACTGTGTGTGTCCCAGGAACGTCTGATGGATGAGGGGATAGAGGACGATGACAGTGGTGAGGAAGGAGGTGGAGGCCCTGAGGACCAGGCAGCCGCTGCTCTCCCTGAGCCGAGCTTCCTCACCACCGCGTGGTCCTTCATCAGCACCTTCTTCACCTCGCTCATCCCCGAGGGACGACCCCACCCGGCCAACTAGACGGACCCCACCCTTTCTGCCCTACCTCTCATATAACCCCGCCCCCCCTCGTCCGTCTGCCATCAGGTACACAAGTATCACAATTCCCATCCTTCATCTCCACTGTCCTGAATAACTCCCTTCACCCCGGAACGACCTCCTCCAAGCTGCCAACAAACGGACTGAAACTTAAAACAGGCTCCTCTGAAGTTAAAGAGCAGAAGCAGCGAGTTCTGCAGGCGGGTGGGAGAATAAAACTGACATTTAGAAAGTAAATATGACGCTTCAGCAGTGAAAGTTTTTTTTGTTTTGTTTTCTTTCATCGATCGTGAATTCTTTGAGAGATCTTGATGGTTTAGAGACACCAGAGGAGCTGGTGATGACGTCCTAACGAGGGCTGTGACTCAGACACGGAGAAAAGAAGAGAAAATCAGGAAACAACGCGGAGACGTTTGTCCTGAACAGATCATGAGAAAACTCATCCCTGAAGACATTTTCATGTATGCACACGATGTGCATAGTGACATTGCAGCTACTGAAGCACATTGTTTTCCCACTTTGTGTATTTGAACATTATCTATTTACACATGTAAGTATATGCATCTTTAATTCCTGAATATAAGCTTTTTTGGAATAAAAACCTTGCTGCGGTTCGACCGGTCTGCTGTTGTTCACTTCCTGTGATCTCCTCTGACGTCCTGCAGGTGGCAGCATTCACACACAGATGCTAAAGTAGTTTCAGTTTGCTTATGTCGGACAAAGGTGTAAATTGTCTTGAATGCATAATTCTTTAAGTTTAGCATGTTTACAGTTTATTTCTGCTTGTAGATAAAACCCAAATTATTTACATTTCCTTGTCCTTAAGTATGTTATGCCCCTTTTTATTATTTTCATATCGTTCCCAGTGCCCAGCAGTCAGTGAAATTGTGATTACTTAAAATGTTCCTTGGCCGGTGATTATAATAATACTAACAGTGTGAGAGTAATTAACAAAAAGCAATAGAATGCTCCACATAAGCCAACAAATTAGCAATTACTAGAGCAAATTATAAGAAAAGGGAAACAAGCAGATAAAAATGAATTAGGATAAAAGTACAAAGTAAAAGATGATACCGTTGCTTTATTAACTCCTGTTATAATGCATAATTATGCTGCACAATACAGTATATGAACAACTTTCTTATCTAGTTAAATTATAGATGCACACAGAAACGCCCCAGCTGGGAGTTGAACCCAGGACCTTTGTGCTGTGAGGTCAGAGTGTCCACACTACATACAGCTGTGCATTCTGAAAAACATTTCCTTCCTCGAGGCCTTTGTTGTTTCAGAAATTAGCAGCCTGGCTTTGAAGGATTGCAGCCAGTCCGACCAGACTGAAACAGTTCAGCGACTCATGTGCGGGTTGCCAGGTTTGTATCATTCATGGTCCCCAGAGAATGAATCCTGTTGAGCCCTTGAAGTCAAGTCCCTAACTTGTACACATACCTGCTAACCAGTGATGTTCCCACCAGCCCACTGCTGTTTTAACACTGACGATGGTAAACATTACCTGCTAAACATTAGCATGTTAGCGCTACAGCCTGTCAGAGCTGCTAAGCATCGTGTGTAAACTCTTAGTGTTGTTAGAAATTAAGAACAGTGTCTTAATTGCCACTGTGCAGCTTCAGTGGAGCAAATGAACGTAGGTGCCTTGCTCAAGGGCAGCTGATTGGCCCCCTCAAATGTGTTGATTACTGTATGCGTCTACATCTTCGTGACCTTCAGCACAAGGAGTCACCGTGATGTACAGACTTTATGGTGTAGTTTTAACACCATGTCCTTGAGTTTTAAAGAGAACCTCAGCAGAAGTTTGTGTTTTGTCCCGGTTGGACGCTGGAGTCAAACCCTCTCCGGCTAACGTCGCTCTGACACTCTCCTCACAGATAGAGAGGTGAGCAGGGAAGCAGCTCAGACAGCGATGCACTTCAGAGAGTCCTCCAAAACCCCCTAATCAAATGACCATGGATTTTTGTGTAGTTGGTCGTACACGGCCCAATTAATTATGCATGACAGCGGCTTGACGGCCATTTGATTTCGTTACACGCGCCCCCTCCGAGCCGCCGATCCAATCAGGTTAGGACCCCCTTCCTCCTCCTCCTCCTCCTCCCTCTGCAGGTCTGGGTTTGACTCCCCCCTTATCGCAGGGGCGGATTTCTTTAAGAGGGTGTTTGGGGTCTTGTAGGACATTTCATCATCATAATAAGTCCTCGTTGTTATTCAGCCGGCTCCCTCCCCTGTTTCCCTGCTATCAGGCCTCGTTGTCTTTGGGGAGGCAGCAGTTGGGCTGGACACATGCCACAGAGACACACCGAGTTTATTAAGTGAACACGGAGAAGATGGGGGTGAGAGATAAAGAGGGAGTGTGTGTGACACCAGACGGTGATGCTCTGTAGCACCTGCTTTCACTCAGAGTACCCCGACTGAGCACCTGCAGCAAAGGTTTGTCTTTAAACCAAAACCAGACGGATACATTGGCAGATTTTTTGCTCATCACAGATATGTTCGGATTTGATGTGTCAACCAGATATATAAACACAAACTAAACTAAGGAGGGGATGAAGTGCAGGTGGAGAAACAGGTGAGGTTAATGAGAGGAAACGAGAGGCCAGCATGGCTCTGGTACACTCAGGCATGTGTCAGAGACAATATCACACAACATGTTAAGTGGATTTCCTTCTCTGTCTGACACTGAAAGGGAAAGTTGCATCTTTTAGCCCCCCGTGTAATCCTCCATACTGTCAAAAAACACAGACCAGATATGATTAACATGATTATCTTGTGATTCAATTGATTCCCAGAAGTAGCTGCGTCCACATCGAGCCCAGTGCGGCGAATGCAGAGCAGCAGCTCGGAGCTCAAATGAGACGTTTGGAGTCACAGTGCAGTGAGTTCACAGCCGCACAGTGTCACTGCCGAGTATGATTTTAATAATATATCATCATAAATCTCTTAAACTCAATTCAACCAGCCGAGGAACATGCTTTCAGATCTTACGCTTAAATAAAAGTTGCAGTACCACAAAAAAAACCAACAACTCCCTCTACTAGTAAAATTTATTAAAAATTCTTCTACTACGTTTTAGCCTTTTTTAGCTTCATGTTTTGTTTTCTTCACTGCTCTTATCTGCCTTGTTTGCAGCAGCTGCAGGTGGACATTTTTAAGATGATAATAAACAATAAACCCACCGTGCACAACCTGCTCAGCACCAAACAGCACGGACGGACAAAGTTAGCGATTAGCTGGTGAAGAATCAGATATTCACCTCAGGAGTTGGTGGAGACCAAAAACAGAGCTACAATTATTGTCAGTACTGGACTTTCATTCATCTTGTAGACGAAAACTCATCCCTTTAATGCAACTGTTGCTTTTAATAAACATACATTTCCATTGACGGTGTGTTTACAGCTCACTGCACAAGTGACGTAGAGAGGAGGGAGGGATGCTAACTACAAAACAAACAGGAAGTGAGCTAACGTGACGACAACGTTTACAAGTATTAAAGTAAAAGTAGGCCAACTTTATCTGAAGACAGGTGTTACAGTATCATCTCAGATTTATTACTCTGTTCTTCTTCTTCTTCACCATCTGCTGTTCCACTTTTGTTATGACATGTTATCTCATGATATAAACCAAAAATGAAAGAAGAACAACAAACCAGAGTTCAAGATGCTGCACAGCACCAGCCAAGAAAAAAACCAAACTGTGCTTCTCACTCGACTCGAGCTGAAACACCTGGAGCTGATCGACCTCGTTTAATTACACCTGCGTCAGTTATCCACCCACACAATACTCATACAATAAACTGAAAATGGCTCCTTCAAAGTTGGTAAATCATATTTTATAAATGGTTCCTCTGTTAACTGACAGCACCATTTCAGGCTCCCACATCCACAAATCACTACAAGCAGCCTGAGTGTGTTTTGTGTTCCAGCCATTTGCGGTCAGGAAGAGAAATAAGTTGGAGCTCTGTCAGGAAGTCCTGTCGTCTCTTTTTGTCCTCGGACAACTTTGCTTTCAAGGTGTATTTCCTCTAAAACGATTTCCCAACAGGTTTCACATTTCAGCACAACCTCCCGCGTGTGTCTGCGTCCTTTGTCCTCCCCGAAGCACTTTGTGGCCTGTTTGTTAAAAGCGCTTTTATCGCTAAATTTGACTTGGCACGTCTTGTCAGGAGAGATTGCGGCTGATGAGTCTCTCGACCTGCAGATAAAACATCCATTAAGTGGTTTTTGTCTGGGGCCCGTTCTGTGCTCTTACCCTATTAGCATATTGTTAGCCATTTGCGAGATGGTGCAGCAATGGATCCAGGCTGTCGTTGTGCAGCCAGTCACCACGCCATAAAGAACCACCTCTCACTCTGCTGCCGCGCTAAATGTCATCTCCGACATTGTAATGCTCGCCGGCTGTCCTCCGCCAGACGATTCAAATGACCGCTAAAAGCCAGAGGGAAGGGAAAAAAAAGGGCCAAAATGCAAAATTGATGGAAATGACATTAGATTCAGCTCATGCTCCTCACTGTGTAAATTATGCCCCAAAATGGACTCTCTGGCCCGACTGTTGGCTCCAATTTGTTGGGCCATACCTCACGGTGGCTTGTCTTGCCCTTCCCTTCTCCCTTTAATCCAATCAGAGCCACACTGGATGTTATTTATTTGTTTATTTATTTATTTTCGAAGGATGTAACCGATTCTTATCAGGGCCGAAGTGGGGCCTTCTTCCTGGTGAAACGGTGACTAACGTCCCGCCATCGATCCGTCAGTTCGTCTGCGGTGGCGGGTGATGCTTCTGGTGATAGACTGTGTGTGTGTGTGTGTGTGTGTGTGTGTGTGTGTGTATGTGTGTGTGCACTTTGTGTACAGGAGTCAATAGTGCAGTGTGTTTTTCAGTCCATAGATTGTGATTGAACGTGTACACATGAACACTCACCAGGCTAAAGGAAACATTATTCTGATCTGATTTAATCCCTGACATTGTTTTTGTTTTATTTGTTCACTGATGAATGAAGATTTCTGATCCGTTCAAACTTCTACGTCAACTGCCGTAAATGTCGATGCTCATATTCCTCCGTTACGCCCATAAAAGTGTCGGCAAAATGCCTAAAATGTAAATCTATAACATTTTGCTGCTTCCACTTAAAGATGCTGTTCCTGCGTTTCAGCTCCAGGTCTATTAGTGTTACAGAACATCGTGATATATGACCAGATTTAATATTTCTGAGTGAGCATTTTTGGTCCAGTCCGTCTCATTGAGTGTATTTTTGCATTTTCTCATTTTCTGACAGGCTCACAGTCTCTTTCATTTAACCTCTGCATACTTTGTTTCTGCACGAAACATCTTCAGTTAAACAAGAATAAAAGCTTTTGTCATTATATATGTTTTTCTATTATTGGTATTAAGTATAAATGACGTCATCTTGAGAAGAAATCAGATAATTTTCCCAAGCTACGGGGTTAAATGCCTTGTTTTTGAGACGGAAAAACAAAAGCACTGACAGAAAATGAACTCAAGATCTCGAGAAAACAGAACAACATAAAAAGTATTCGGCGTACTCGATTCTGATTGGCTGCAGGGCGTCAATTAACGTCTCCTCAAGTAGCTCCAGTGAAACTGTTGTTCTAAATTAAATAAAATGAGTGAAATCAACGTCAGCTGGCTGCAGACATCTCATCGTTTGTTTGGGACTCCTTCCCGGGGCGGATGAATACACGTTTGTAGCGAGCATGAAGTCAGACGGCATCATGACGAACAGCCTTTGTTTAAATATCATTGTTATTCCTGTATAAACTGATGTCAAATATAAATATTAACTGTATTAATGAGTCAGCAGGCATGTCGACCTGCACTCAGCGTTAATCTTACTCACGTCTTCTGTCCTGTGTGAATAATTAATGCCTCGCCTTCAGAGTGTGTGACATCACCTCCGTCGGTTCAGGAGGGTCCCGACGTCCCTCTGAAACAAACAGCCTTCATCTCCACACGTCATCCGTTATTCTGTTCTGTTCAGGTGTGCAGGTCAGTGTGACAGTGAGCCAGCACCAGGACCGGAGCAGCTAAATGGACACCAGAGCTCTGGATGTTTGATTATATATGCAACTACAGATTATTTTCATTATCAATCTATTTGTGGATTATTTTCAAAATGAACTGATTCATCGTTTAGTCTATAAAGTGTCAAAGTGACACATTCCTGATCAGCCAACAGTCCAAAGCTCAAAAGAAAAGCAGCAGATCGTCACATTTAAGAAACTGGAACCAGAAAACATTTTCTTTTTAACTTTTCTTTCAATCTACTCATCAATTAATCTACTCGTGCTGTCGTCTCAGTCTGTCTTGGGTTCATAAACATGCTCACGTAGACTTGATGGAAACCACTCGTTCATCAGATCATCGAGGCTTTTTATTCTGTAGATTAAATCTATTTGAAAAACGTTAAAATCTGGTGATCTTCTCTTGGATCAGAAGCATTTGTATGAAGATCAGTTGTTGAGTTAATAAACATGTCCGGTTGCAGGAAATGGTTCCAAATCTGACTGATCGCTGAGGGGTTTCTCACAGATCTGTGACTTCTTATTTCAACAATTAGTTTTTCTTTTTTTAACATTTGAATAACTCTTAATGTCTAAAAGACTGAACTCTTCTAGTGATGTTTCACCTCCCTGTCTGATCCAGATTCTGTCAGACTTTTGCAGGATTATATGGATAGATTTTCTTTACTAGACGTAGACTAGAAATCAGTGAACACAACGAGAGGCTGAGCTTATTGACATTGAGGTTGAGGTTTTTTAAATGAATCTGATAATTCTTGACACCATCATATTATCGTATAATGTCATTATTCAGATTTAAGGTTCTAAAAACAGTTTCATTAACTTCCCAAATCTATGTGGTGCAGCAGACCCACTGTGTTGGTACTGCTGAATTTGCTGAATGTCAGAATCCCTCTGGACTGATTGCAGTGGATTCAGATCACCTGCTGCAGGCTGCAGGGTGCTGAGACCGAGTCCTCTACCAGCCAATCAGGATGTGACGATGCTCCTTTGTGACGGCTTAAGAGACGTGGGGAGGAACATCGTGCTCAGTCATACAAACAGACTGTTAGCCAGAAACGCTGCTCTTTTGAGGCCCAGTTGAGATTTATTTACTGCCCTTGTTTCTTTCTACCTGTAGCTCACCTTTCTACTATCTGTTGTTTGTTATAATTGAACCCTCTAATAGCCCAGCTCCTTTTATTGGGGACTTTGCAGGCGGTAAAAGAAGAAATATGACCTGAAGAAGCATCACACCACAGAT
This sequence comes from Diplodus sargus, assembly GCA_903131615.1. Classification (NCBI taxonomy): domain Eukaryota; kingdom Metazoa; phylum Chordata; class Actinopteri; order Spariformes; family Sparidae; genus Diplodus; species Diplodus sargus. The sequence goes on along the minus strand of CAEMYA010000386.1, from coordinate 159,899 downwards.
ACATACATTTTTAGTTGGTATTTTTTTGTGGTTTGGAGCAGGTTTGTAGATATCTTACTTGTCTGAAATATGGACATGGAACAAGCCAAAGCAGAGTGTAATGACTCAGCTGACCACTCGGAGGTGCTGTAGGACCAACAGAAACAGTTTGTGAAGTTTAACTTCTTGCCAACTGATGTTCTCTTTAATATTTAATTCCATAATTTTTTAAACTAGAAGATCGAGAACTCTTTAAAAGGGTCTCAAACATTCTTGCATGTTAGAATGATAAATAAATCATAGAGCTATCACTCAGAGATACAAAATAACCTGAATCCGTGTCTGTGTCAGTTGTTTTTAAATGATTTCATGATTTAATTTATTTCTGACAGTCTGTGATTCATCGAGAGAGAAAAGTGTACATAATGTCAGTCAGTGCAAAAGAAAAAAGAAAAAGAAAGAAAGTTTGGGTGGTGATATATATTTCTCAAGGTTTACAAATAACTATTTTTTTTTTAATGCGGCATAATACATTACACAGTATTTCCAGAGAGCAAAATAAATATATTGCACTTAAAAATCATCAAAACACAATCTCGTTCGGTGTCGTTTTCATATCATGGCATACAAAAGAAAAGGTTTCTTTAAAAAGAGATTATTTTCAGTGGTGAGTCGGGACTGTGCATCAGAAGGAAAAGAGAAAATGTTTCGTATTTACACGGTTTGAAATAAAGTTCCTCTGTACAAACCTTTCAAACCAGCTCAGGCTGCACGTCAGTGAAGGACAACGAAACAAACGGGTCAACACTTTTTCACTTTTCCTCAATAAAACAGATGAGATCGAATGAACTGCTCGCACATGAGTGACATGCAAGGCGTCAGAACGATTATGTCCATTTTTTCACTGCAACAAGATTAAAGATGATGTGAAAGTCAAACCAGGACATTTACAGTGTTGTGTTGTGTAACCAGCTCACTGTTCTACATTTGTTTGTTTTCTGCCTCCACAGAGTCACTTTCTTCATGTGTTACTCACACATGAATCGATGTGAAGTCTCAAAGCTGAAGCACCAAGACACTGCTGAAATATCTAACCATGAGTTTCTTTGGATGTTGTCAATTATTGTGTCCTTTTTAAAAAGTCAGATTTTCCCCTGTGGTGACACGTTGTTTTCAGTATCACCCAACTTGTTTTAAAAATCACAATATTGTATAAAACACAACAGAACTGAGCAGAACGCTGCACTGAAATCAAGAAAGCAACACTTCAGTTTAGGTTGTAACTGATTTGTGTAGATCAATCCAACACTACTTTTAATGTTTGGTAAGGAGCTTTTAAATCTATTTGGTCAATAAATTACAACTGAAACAATCAGCAAATTAATTATTCAGTCAATCAAAAGAAAACTAATCAGCAGGTAATCTGTGAAACAATCAATCGTTTCAGTTTCAATTATTTTTCCCTCAAAATGCCAAAACTTCATGCTTTTCTTTGTGATATATGACAGTTGGTAGACAAACTATTTAATAGAGACACTGTTTTAAATTAGTGTCATTAACTAATGTCATTAAACATGTCTTGGTATTTCTGTTCAGCAACAGTTTTTGTCATGACAGATAAATCTGTACATTATTGTCATGATTAACAGATTAATCGTTAGCAAATCAGTTTATCAAATTTCAGAAACATTGCATAACTCTGATCATAACTTCTTGGAGACCAAACTGACGTCTTCAAACTGTTTGACTCGTCATTTACCGTCATAAATAACAAAGAAAAGCAGCAAGTTTCTCACAATTAAGAAGCTGGAACCAGTAAATGAAAAAAAAAGGATGTTGAAACAATTGATTATAAAGATATTTTTGGAATAGCTTTCTTTTGATTGACTCACCGATTAATTGAAAATTGTGGCAGCTCTCTCTGCAGCGAGCTCTAAAGTTTAGGACTCAATTACAGACAAAAGTACTTAACAAGGTGGAGATCTTTCCTGTGGAGCTCCTGGACTGAAAATGAATCTTCAGTATGAAATGTTTTCTGAAACAACAGCATTAATTGTCCCTCCAAGTAGCACCGTCTATTTCTTCACATTTCTTAAATAAGCTACCGACTTCTCCACCAGCGAGTTGCCGCTTCAATGCACCTCTACAGTTACCGAGTCGACTCCAGCAGCTCGCAGTTTGTTTTAAAGGAGGCAGCAGAGAGCCATTATTTCCAGGTGTGGACGCCCTGTCGACACGCTCCGATGCAGCCATGAATCAGCTCACTAACACCTGCTGAAGACCGACCGCTAAGAGGCTGCAGTCAGCAGACGGTGACTGGAACACTGTGGAGGCAAACGTGAGGCTGCCGTGTGTTTACAAAGAAAAATATGAAATGTTTCTGTGTGTTCTGACAGTTTGTCTCCCTCAGACCAGCGGGGACAGACGTATGAGGGCTGAATATATGTCCAGTGAATAAAAATATGATTTCCACTCATCACATTTTGTCCTTAAATCCCTGTTAGTTAAGATTCGGTCACACCAGAGAGCAACAAGTGAAATTAATCTACGTGTCTTTGCAAATAACGGGCAGCGTTAGAGGCTTTGTGACCTCTTCGCAGGGTTGATAATGAACTACAGTAAAAATAACCCTCACAGATTCTTTGTATTCTCTCCATCACGGGCAGTTTGTACCCACTGGCAGTGTGTTCTCGCTAATTCAAATCATTTCATTAAAAAAAGGAGGAGGACTGCCAACTGTCAGCTAAGTTGCCAAGGACAGGATAAGTGAGTTCACCATCATCTGTGTTCCTGTCTGTACTCGAAACAGGCCGAGGGTTAAACTGGAAATGGGTGGCACTAATTTGAGGTTGTTAATTTAAGCCTGAAATCGATTGTGGTTGATCAGAGGTCGCTGTATTTATTATTTATTACAAATCTGCCTCAGAGCTGAGCTTCAGATTAAGAGTAAGAACTTCTGACAGAGTCTCTTACATCTCACTTGGATGATACTCGTACTTGTAAAAAGTAAATTATCTGTGCCAGATAATCATTTTAGCTGCTCAACTCTTGTTCTCAGGATTTTGCGCCATTTCACTCACTTAATCAGCTATTTTACTGACGAGGCAGTAAGCTGATATAGTTTGTTGAAAAGACGTATTTGTTCCATCACTTCCTGTCTTGTAATCTGTTCTTTTGGAGCAGTTTACACATAAAGTTAAACACATGTAACGAAATATCTTCCTCCATTTTGTACTCTCTGGCTCTCTGTTCCCTCAGATGTCAGCACAGTTTAGACGGTTTGCTTTTGTTCAACGGTGGACGTTTGGATGGGAAAGTTCACCAGAGTGTAACAACGGACATAAATATGAAAACTGACTTCGCCCTCACGAGTAAATCCAGATTCCTTTAGAAACGTACTGATTTGGAAGCAGCAGCTGGTGTGACCGAACCTTTAAAGTCTGCAGGGAGCCTTCACTCCTGTCGCAGGTCAGCCTCCTCGTCCCATATCATTCCATATAAAGTTTACCCAGTGTGTTTGTCTACTGCGGTCAGCATGCGTCCTATGATTATTTTTTTTGGGCACTCTACAATGAGAATTTTCCTATGAGTAAATGTTGCCTTTTTCATCTTTGTACAATTCATTTTTGACATTATTTTCAACACAGCGTGATGTCTGAACTGTACATACGTCTGGCTTTCTAGAAAACAGGAGAGCTGAGGTGGACGCTCCACCGCTCAGACTGAGCCTCGGTGTCCAACGTACTGTAGCATCAGATGAATCTCTCCAGGTTGCATTGTTGAAGGTAGAGACCCTGCAGCCAGTAGGGACTGTTCAGCCTTCAGAGCATCTGCTACCTATTGTTAGCATGAGTTTACGTTGAGGATTTGAGGATCCACATTCTGTTCTTCAAGGGCCAAGACCAAACATGCTCCTTTTGTCGTCTTGCATCAGGTTTTATAGTTTTTTCAATGAGGTTGCAAGTGTTTGTAAAATGTCAAGAAAGTGTTTGTAGAGACCGCAGGACCTGCTGATGTGTCCTGTTGAGGTGCCTCTGTCTTTCTTTTCTGGATCATCTGCTTTGCCTCACGCTGCAGGAGAACTATTTACAAAGTCCATGGGGAGAGATACAAACGGGATGAGGAGTGATGAGCCGGGGTGGAGAAACAACTGGTTGATCGAGGATGAGTGTCAGAGCGATTGGTCTCCTCACTAGGACGGAGTCATACAAAGGGCGTCATGACCGTGGAGGAGTGGCGGAGTCCCTGGATGGCGGCGTAGGGCCCCTGCTGGAAGTAGTGGTGGTAGCGGGGCATGTGGAAGGAAGGGAAGGACGGTCCGCTGCCCTGCATGGTTCCAGCCAGAGCGGTGGGCGTCAGCGGCATGCCCAGCCGGCTGTAGGGGGGCAGGGAGCCCTGGATTGGGTGAGGCAGGGAGGCGGTGCCGCTGCCCATGGCCGACAGGGACTGTGGGTGCTGGAAGCCCGAGAAGCCCGAAGTGGTGGTGACCCAGGAGCTCAGGGAGAGGTTGTCTGAGGCGGTGAACGCTGAGCCTGCAGGAGACACGATGTTGAGGTAAACATCTAGAGGATACAAAGTAGTAAATATTTATTCTTCTAGGTGTCGACAAATCCAATCGAAAGACCAAAACAAACTTCCTCTGTTGTCTAAAAACACACACACTGTAGTTTATTTTGAGTCAGTCCTGCAAATCAACCATTCTGCTGTGCTAAATACATAGACAGCTGCTGAGAAATGACTGAGTCTTTTTACAAAAACAAATATATATGAAGCCTGTAGTTAAAAAAATATCTCTTCAATAGGAACTGCTGGTCAGAAAGTATTGAGTGATGCACAAACAGATTGCTCGCTTTGGTCTTTTCTCTGGATTCTTTGACAATAACAAAAATACAGAACAACGTTACATTCTTATTTAAGTCGTTTAATACGTGCAGACAGGATCTGTTATAAGTGAAACAGTCGCTCACCTCTGGCGTGTGCCGAGTGTCCGTCCTCGCTCAGGTTCTCCTCGTCTCCAGCGTAGGTTCGGATCGGCGACCGGGCGTACGAGTGCTTGTGGATCAGATTCTCAACACTTTCCCTGCAGCAAAAGTCGAAGAGAGAGCCCCAAAATAAATCTCTTTGTTTCCAACTTAGCTATTTATCTTGTTGAGCTGCATCCCAAAATATAAAAACCTGATATCCACATGAATATAATCTGTTTATATACTGAATAAATGCATCTATAATTACACATAACTTGTCGATTCTTAAACTTGTATTTTGTGCCATGTGCATTTTTCTTGCCATGTTAAACTGAAATGCTGTGACTTTTAGTTTTGCGTTGATTTACCCATGAAAGCCTTGTTGAGATCTATCTCTATGTCACACAATCAAAATTTAACTAATAAAACACAAAAACACTTTTTGGTTTTTACTTGCTGTTGGCAGAACTTGTGACTCTCTCTTTGTTTAGATAAATCTATACGCTTTTATCCATAATTTTAAACACATTTTCATCATTTATAGTTTCAAAAATGTGTTTTAAAAATTCAAATCAAACTTTAAATAACAATGAATGAATAATTATTATTATTTAACATTTACAAATGTTAATACTATACTGAAAAACACTCAATATTTAACAACATTTTGTTATAAACAGTTGTTGGCTTGAGTTTTGAGTTCCACAGTTCTACTTATTAGAAGCCTCACGCATCAGTTATAAATATTTCTGGGTTTTTTTCACACACAACTGCGATGTCACAGATTTCAGTGTAAAACCAGGATTTTGTTCTGTTTACTCATTTTGTCTCGAGGTGTTTATCTATTTTGCATTCATGTAGCATTTTTATTTAAATAAAAATGTGTTCGCTTTGTGTGTAGTCGTCCTCATGTTTGTGTTGACTCTGCATGTAGATTTTGGCCTGTGTGTGTGTGTGTGTGTATGTTCACTATCCCACAAAGTGCATTAGCTCATTTGAGTCTTGTCAGATCGCACTTCTCAAACACAGTGACACAAATTGTTGGGGGGAGTAGTGACCGTGTGTGTGTGTGTGTGTGTGTGTGTGTGTGTGTGTGCAAGTGGTCTGCATCATGAGAGCCATGCGTCCACATTAGCAGCCCCCCCTCCGCAGCCCCCGCCCCTCCAATTAGGTTAGGAAAGTGCAATATCTGTCAGCAGAGGAGTACAAATGTGTGTGTTTTTATCAGCGTCGGGCCCCTCCGGCACTGAGGCCACAGCGAACTCCCACAATGCACGGCAGGGCAAGGGGGGGCGGGACATGCTGGTTTCAATCAGTCACTGGAGCCAATTGAATTACAGTGTGTTTTAGTGCAGTGGCCGACTCCAGACTAATGTGATTTCTGCAGCTCCCCGAAGATCAATTGATCAGGTCTAATTCACAGCCCTCAAAAAGAGAGAGACAGAGGAGGAGGAGGAGGAGGAGGAGGAGGAGGAGGAGGAGGGTGTCTGGCTGTGATTCGACTGTCTCTGGTTTGGGATGTTTGAGGGAAATGGGCAGATGGTTTGATTTCGGCTGAAGTGCCGGAATCAGGAATTACGAGAAGTGTGTGTTTTGGTATCGTCCATATAAATCGTTTGGATGGTTGGGGTTACTGTAAATGTGTGTGTGTGTGTGTGTGTGTGTGTGTGTGTGTGTGTGTGTGATGCATAGGTCTCTTGCACAATATGGTTCTCTACATAAACAGTGAGCATATAATGTAATACAGAATAAACTATAGTGAACCAGAAAAGATAAAAGAATCAAAGACTGAAATGACAAAAAGGTTAAACGGAAAGTCAGACAAATAAAAGGAATAAAGAGAAGACAGGTAAATAGTGAGGGAGGAGAAGAAGGACCGGGAAATGACAGGAAAGGAACGACAGAAG
>CAEMYA010000386.1:121078-134818 GCA_903131615.1 Diplodus sargus | reverse complement strand
CAAGTCATTTAATCCACTCAGATTAAAAATAGATTGTGTTTTCTCTTAACTATAGTGGAAACAGAGGAGATCGTTCCAGATGTTTCCAGTGTCAATAAGGATTAGTTCAGACCCGGTTCTGGTCCCGTATTCAGCAAAAACACAGGTGTGATGTGGAAACTTGAACACTGAAGAGGGACTTCACTCTGGAGTCCAGCAGTTTAACTTGAGAAAGGAAAAATAATTAAACTTTCATATATTTTTTAGTGATGAGGAGAAATTGGTGCTATTTTGAGATTTGAACGTCGAAATTATACGTTAAAAACCATGTTGGACACACAATAGAACTTTTCTGTACGTCTTAATTAATAGCTTGTTAATAATTTATCAAAAAATAATATTTTTTTTGAGTTTGTGTCATTACCTCAGTCATATTGTCAATATTACAATTCAGAGATTTTAAAACTACACAGTGCCCCTTTAAGTAAAAGTATCAAACTCAAAACATTATTTAACAATTAAAAGTAATAGTTATGTAGACTGTCCTGTTTCAGAATAAAATAATAATATTGTATTACCAGATTATTGATTAATTAATGTGTTCATCGATATAATACTGCAGCTGGTAAAAAATTATAAATCATTGATTTATATCAGAAATGTTTTCAATGTACGTTTCTGCACACTTTACATTTCTTGATGTCTCAACTTTCGATGTCATGTTGTAACAAAGCTGTGCATGTCGTCTAGTTAGTTTTAGGCACCAAAAACCAAACCAAAATAAATCAGAGTTAGGAAAAGATGCTTTGGCTTAAAACACCTGGATCAGTCGCCACGAACACGACTGGAAATTGTCCCGACTTCTTTCTAAAGGGACAATATCACACTTACAAAAGTTGAAACTCTGTCTTGAACAGCGGTCTCTGGCTTACTGTTGATCCACCACCATCTTCTCCACCTTCTGACATGAAAGTAAGACGCTCTTGTTTGCAGAAATGTTGACTGCTAACATTTCATTCAGGTGACTTTGCTGAAATGAACTGAAATGCAGCTTTCAAATAAATGTGGAGTAACAACAACAATACTTATCTGTCAACAGGCAGCATAAAATAAAAAACACAAGAGCATTTTTTTTTCTTCATTTTTATTAACTTTCCAACAATCTTGCAATCAAAACAAAAACATCAGTCTTTCTAAAGTTCTTCACACTTATTTTCGGCTACACAACTCAAACTTTAAGGCAGTTTCTCATATGGATTCGTATTATTAACGGGGCTCCGCTTCAGATTAAATGTATGCCGATAACAAAAAAACTGCGTGTGGAGAATCAGTGGGGATGTTTTCAGAAACAGATCGTATCAGATCACGTAAGAGCCGACAGAGCAGAGCTTTGATCTGAAGCATGTCCTCACCAACGTGGACTCTTATTCACCTGCTTTTGACTCTCTCTCACACACACACACACACACACACACACACACACACACACACACACACACACACACACACACACTCCCCTCCTCCCCTCCAGATCTTGAGGCATGCAGTGGTCGGTCTGTTGCCTCCGTTCATATGACTAATTAGACCAGCTTCACACTGCGCCGTTCCTTTTGATGCTGATCCCTGGTGCTAATTGCTGCGTCAGTCCCGGGCCACAGTCAGGTTAAGTTCAAATGCAGGGCCCACGTCTCCACCATCCCCCTCCCCCCGTGGTACCCTCCCCCCTCCAAAACCACCTCGGCACACCCCCGTCCCCCTCGACTCATCTCCACCACCACTCAACAAACAGGAATGTCACAAAACATTTCTTAAACTTTAAACTGTGGGGGAGAGCGGTTTTTCTGAAGCTTTCTGAAACCGACATCACGTCACAATTCAGCCGTGGTTTGAACTTTTTCCCTCCAGCTCTGTTTCATCGTCTCGACACGCTTTTCATCCCCTCTGCAAGTGTGGACGTTAAAACACTTTATTCTACATAATCTTACTTTAACCTAAACCGTCTTTTTTCTCAACCTAACTGAATATTTTTGTTGCCTAAAAGTGCTACAGAAAAGTGAAAAAACGCTAAATATAATAATTAACTTAATAATAACAAGTCAACAGAATAACAATATTCCTGGTCGTCCGGCTGCCGCTGCATCTCATATTTCTGGTGTCATGGGTTTCAATAGTATTCCTACTGTTTACTTCACAATCATGGCGACAAAAGACCACAATAACTCTCTGGAGTCGTAAAATCCTGTGGCAGAGATTATAAACACTCCGTGGTGTTTGCCGTCCGACACAATCTGGACTTTGTGGATTGTGTTAATTTCTCTTAAGTACCTGGAACAATGCGCCTCCACCAACGCAGACCCTCATGTTTGTTTAACACGGGACTGTTTTCAGGCTGAAACCGCGCTGCTAAAAAGCCAAAAATCACAGCGTTACTGAGACTGAATATTCACGAGCGAATACAGAAAATGTTCACGTGTTTCTTATATTTTTAGTTCCTTGTTGGCTGTTAAACGTATCGTCAAACACTGAGCTGTAGCTGCAGGATCAAGTCTCTGACTTTTCGGATTATGGAGCAGGTTTTCCTCCCCCCATAACTCACCCCTCCTTCCCCCTTTAAACTCTGTTTTGCCCAAACTCAATGGGATTACACTGGGCCTTGGTGAAGGATAGGTCAAATGAAAAGAGAGAGGGAGGCGGGGTGGAGGGGTGAGGATGTGATGGATCAGGGGACTGATGAGCCACAAACACCGTGATGCTGTGAGATGGATGGAGGTTTGGGAGAGCGCTAAGAGAGGAGCTGTCATTTAACTCTGAGAGTGTTTTCAGTCTTGAGATGGCCTCGTCTTTATGTTTCGAGGATCACGTCACAGCTAACTGTTTTAAAAAAGCACAAGATTTCAGCCCAGTTTCTGACTTTTCCACGCAGCCGTCGATCTCCTGATGATTTATTCCATCAGAAAGTAGAATAAAGCCTTAAAGCGAACACATCTTACAAGAATAAAGTCTTTATTTTTATCTCAATATACTTTTTACAAATCTGACTGTCTGTCTCGGCTCCTGGAAGTGTTTCACGCCGTCCTCGCCGCCCCTCACCCAGCCATCTGTCTCTACACGACATATCGGACATTCAGCTGGTCAAACAAGTGTTGGATCTTTAAATGGGAATGTTTGACTCCACGCCGCTGCTGAATAATTGAGGAGCTCTGTGGTTAAAAGAGGCGGATTGATGCACATCTGCTGCACATCCTGAGAGAGCGCGACAGACACTGACAGCGAGAAGCTAATCGCACGCTTACCGCGACACCCAAACCCTTTTTGCAGCATAGCACGGACAACCAGAAGATTTTAGCGGCAGGGGGTGGTGGTGCTAAAAGCTAACAGTCTGACTTTAGACGTACACCCCTCCACCCTGCACCTCAGCCTCCTCGTACAGCTCTTTAAGAAGGAGTGCTGTAATTGTGTTGTGACTCTGCAGACCGGATCGACCCTCTTGACCCCCCGGGGAGGCTGTTCCTGAGATGTGCCAAGAGTCACATCTCTAAATATGGCCAGAACGAGGCGGGGGGAGTCACCTCGGCATGTTAGACTGTGGACTTCACCTCCGTGTCCTTCTATTAGTTTGACCTCAACTTCAGAACTCCACACTTCAGCTCCACAGATTTTCACTTTGGCAAGAGGGGAGAGAAGGAGGTCCGGCCCACGGGAAGCTTCACACCGAGGCTGCAGAGTCAAATTCAAGGTCATCGCACAAAGTTGTGGAAAGTAGTTCTTGTTTTTTTTTGTTTTTTTTAGGCTTTTGCTTTCTTTGCACCCTCAAGGTTGAACATTTGCTCCTGAATATGTGAAAATGACGGCATCTCTGCTCTTTCAAATGACCTGCGAGGGGAAAAGAAACATGCACAAAGAAAAAATCTTGTGTCACCTCCAGGGAAATGTTAGTCGTACTAGGATTTGATTTTTTTTTTTAACCCAATAAGTGTCAAGAAGAACATTTATTTATTGACTGTTTCCATCCAACTGTTTCATGTGCACAAAAACAAACAGGTCAAATTTTAACGTTTTTACGTTTGGGGGGCGTAAAAAGTTGCAGCAAAGTAGCAAAAGGAAACAGATTCAGCAAATAACTCATGATGTACACGAAACATGTGACCTAAACATCCACTAACATGTGTGTGTGAAGCGATGAGGAGACAGTAACCGTCCTACAATTAATACATTAAGCAAACCGAAGTGCAATATTTCAGCCACAACAGTAGATAATTTTCTTTTGCAGACTTTTCTAAAAATTTGAGCTAGATATAGAAATAAACCCGGCTTAGTTCCTCATGATTTCAGAGGTCATCAGTGTTTTTAATATTGTCTGAATTGAATATGTGAATTTAAAACTGTCACGGCTGATTAAACATGTACAACTCCGAAGTCAGAACTGAAGTTTCTGAAGAGTAAAGCGTTCTGCACATTAAAAAAACGCTGTGAGAAGACTTTGGATGCAAATCCATTAAAGCTCATGAGAGTAAGATCAGTTTGAATGATGACTTGAGTAAATGAAGCGTGGATGTGTTTTGGTCTGAGACGCTGGTGACGAATATTTGAATAAAACATCCGCTGGTTCATTCTGTTTTTACTTGCAACGCCTGAAATGTAAACATCTAAATCATCGTGATATGAAGAGGTGAATATAATCTGGTGATTGTGGACATTTGAGGACAGATTAACAACTCAAGAGCAGAGAAAGAGTTCATGTTTGATATCACAGGATTTGGGAATTGATGTATAAAGTTTGTAAACAGTCGCTTTACGCCATTTAAATGTCCTCATGCAGATTTAAGTGGTTTCACAGGATCACTCCAGATTTGTGCTGATCTCTGTGCATTGTCGTCGCATGCATCCGTGTGTGTGTGTGTGTGCGTGTGTGTGTCGGTAGCTGTGGGGCTGCAGGCCGGATCTGAAGAGCAGAGTGATGCAGGGTGCTAACAGCCGGCGCTGCGAGGGGAGGTGAAGGCGCCGCAATGTGCAAAGAGCCCCTGTTAGCAGAACCGACTCCAACCTTTACTCACTTAAAGACCCCAACAACCCCCGAGCACCCGCCCTCACCCTCCACCCCCGCTGCTCCTCACCCTCCACCCCCGCTGCTCCTCACCCACCCTGTCCAGACTCTCCTGCAAGGTCGCTCAGAAGACTTTTTTTGATGCTCAGGGTAAGTCTTAATTTAATTTAAGAGGTCCAACTGAGTTTAGAGTCAGTGACAACAGATTGAGATGGCTGAAAGCAAGAAAACAGATATATATTGAAGTTAGCATGCTAAACAGCTAATCCTGCAAATTTTGTAGAGTGACGGTCCAATTCAAAGTCCCAAAACAACACCAACACCCACCTGGTGCTCCGAGTTCCCCCTGCAGGTGTAGTTTGCTAATATGACCACTACAGTCGCTGCACGGTTAGCAGCAGTTAGCGGTCACTTTGGAGAAATGCTCCCCCATATTTGTTGTGGCCAATTCCTCAAAATGCACCTTGAAGTTGAAAACCAGGTATTTTTTTCCAGCCGTGACTGTAACATCAAAACCGTTTTAAAGAGGACGTCGGGAAATTATAATTATAAAAGTATTTTTAATGAGATGTCACACGTTAGGAAATAAAAATGAAAATAAAAAATTCTCACATGAACTGCAGGCATAAACATCCCAAATCCACAGACTCTCACACACACTCGTATGGACTTCCTGTGCGGCAGAAACAGCGATCTATAAGCCGTAATCTTGCGGTCTCATGGCCCGCGTTCGTCTCGGCTGCTGGACGGACTGAACGCTGCTCGGAGCGGGATTAGCATCGCCGCTAAAATAACACAGAGAGAAACTGGGAGGAGAGCCAAGCAGGCCTGGAGAAAAGGTCCATTGTTGCCCAAGTGTTGTTATTGCCTGGAATTATCTGCGCTTAGTTACACCATAATGCACACACACACACACACACACTCACACAGCAGCACATGCACAAACACACGTCGACACAAACATGAGCCACACAGAGTTATTCTTGCGGCTTTCACACACGGTTCCCATGCAGTTGTTGGTAATCCAGACACCTGCCTCCTTTGTGGTTTCATACATGAACTGATGACAAGTGATCACCTCTGCCGCCGTCGCCTCCCCGTCAATATCATCGATCGGCCTGTGTTTAATCCTCGTGTTTATCCGCCGCAGGTACATAATGGCTGAATTCCTGATGTGTGAAGGCATGAGGAGCCCCTCAAAGCGTCCTCTCGCCTCCCGCAGCCGATACGTCAGAGTTTTTGCGACGCCGGTCAGGATGTGATGTGATCCGCTTTCAGTATTTGACCCCATTAAAATGGCTGTCGCGGGTCGGAGTTCAAAAAGGGGATTATGGCTTCTTGCCAATGACCCGTTTGAACCCTAAAGGGTGCCACAAGCGCTGATTAGGGAATATTATCAAGATGACGTGGCTGAGACACAACAGGGAGAGACAGCAGAGGTACAAGCTCCTGTATGTTAGTCGCTCTACAGACCACTTTGGTTCAGACTGAAACATCTCAAGAACTGTTGGATAGATCGATGCAAAATACTGGTTGGGGACTCCAGTGAAGGTCCGTTCAGTATCTAATGATGTTCAGCATATCTTATCTTAGTATCTTTTTATTTTCGTCACACTTCTTGTGCACGTTGGCTCAAAAGCTGGAGTTACAAATCCCGTCTAACAGCTGGAGATCATGTTATTCATCCAGAATAGCGACTAAATTGACCTTGTGGTGTTCCAGCTATCTCAACTGCTGATTCCAAGAAATTGAAATATGAAAAAATCATCACGACAACAATGACGACCTGTTCGTTCCTGCAGAGTTCATATCAGGATAATATGAAGAATTGGAAGATTACACATTATTCCTATAACTGGGTGTCATACGGTTGTTAAAGTGCATGAATAAGAAACTTTAGTAGATATTATATTTTATGCATATTCAAAGGTAAAGTCTGAGGTGATTACTGCATTTATATCTAGCTTTTCTTTACTGCCTGCAGCTTCTGTTTCGTTTCTCTCTTTTTAAAATGTTTACTGCTTGTATGGAGAGAAAGCTGAGAAAAATAGCAAACTGAATGTAATTGTTTAGCAAAAACAGTTCGTATAAACCTAAAAAGCAATGTGACATCATGTGGGAAATATCAACTCATCCCTAATTTCCAGGCTGATATGAATGTTCTCCTCATAACTTCCAGTTAATCTGATATCAGAGGGCAGTTTCATGTTTTTACGGTAATTTTGCTGTAATATAAAGATGCAGAACAGAAATGTTTCTTCATAAAAACGTTGATTAGGATCGTAATTATGATCTCTGGAAGTCGGGATGGAGACATTGTGAGTGTTGAGGGAGACATGAGGGGAAGCTGATGGTCGGGTGGTGCTGGTGGTGCTGGTGGGGGCGGATGGGGGCGGATGGGGAGCCTCTTCCTCGTGCCTCCAGTCGAGCAGAAAATCTCAGCAAATTAGTTACCGCGACGACGGCTGGTCGGGGAGCTTTCATCCAGCGCAGCGGGGGAGCCGCCATGGGACGGGGATAAGAAACACCCCCTCATAACAACATCTTCCCTCACCCATCTTCACCCCCTCCTCCTGTCTCCTCCCCCCCCCTCTGGAGTCACCGTCCAACCATCCATTACCGTCTCCTGGCAGCCGGGAGGCCTCGGCGGCCTGTTTGGCTGTTAAACGGCTCTGCAGCATTAGCACCCCCGAAAAGGTGTCACATAAACACAGAGCAGCCGCTAAGAACTGCTGCCGGCCCCGAGAGACCGGACCTGAATCTGTGTGTGTGTGTGTGTGTGTGTGTGTGTGTGTACAAGTACACAAAGAACTGATACACACAGAAACGCAAACAAGGTGAAGTTGAGATAATAAACACAACAGGAAGAGTATCAAAATGTTTTTGTTTTTTTACAATATTGAATTCTAAAAAGATCGATCCCACTCACCGCTAGAAGCTTGAAGAGTCGCACTCTTTATTTAACAAACGGAAAATGTTTTTTCCAATGTTGAACCAAAGGTCAACGAGTTCACCTCTCCTTTAAAGATACAGGACAGAGGAAACATCACCAGAAGGGCTTGATACAGACGAGTTTAAACTGTTACACATTTCAACATCGAGGCATGAAAAGGTATTAATACGACATAAACTCAGTGGTCAGTTTGTTAGGCACACCTACACAAACGGTGACAGCGTGTAATCCTGCAGGTTTAACATATCAACGACCAAAATATCTGGTGGGAAATATGCAAAATGAATAAAACAACAGCTTCTAAGGAAACTTTTCCAGGACAAGTAGCAGCACTTTTACAGTTTACTCTTTGACGTACCTTTATTTTTTTATTGATTTGTTTCTTTTCATGAGTCGGTACAGATGAAAACGTCACTCTTTTCTTCCCTCGCAGCACCACACTGATCCGTTGGACCACCAACTCGCACTAAAAGCTCAGTGAAATCTCATGAAGTCCTCACAGCGGAGACGAAACTACTCTGTTGCATACGTTTATTGCATTGGACCGTAATGAACATTTCTGTTGATATGACACGCCCAGTAGATTTCTTATAAGTCACAGTGAGTGTGAACATTTTGAAAACTATTGTTTGTCTGAATTAGTACAAGACAGACTTCATGTTCTCTGCAATAAGGTGGAAAAATAACGATCACATATCAGCAATCACACAAAATGAGTTGAAATTACCACCAATATTGTGCGTCACTTCTGTTTTGGACCTGTATGTTGGACCGGGTCTAATGAGTCTGACAGTACAATG
This sequence comes from Diplodus sargus, assembly GCA_903131615.1. NCBI lineage: Eukaryota > Metazoa > Chordata > Actinopteri > Spariformes > Sparidae > Diplodus > Diplodus sargus. Next base: position 126,042 of record CAEMYA010000386.1, on the reverse strand, counting down.
GTTTTTGCACATGCACGCTCAATACACACTGCACTGTACGTGCATGTACACACACTCTGTGTCCAAACCCTCCAGAGAAACACACTGAAGACTGAGTGATGCCCAGCAGGACACACTGCTGCTAAAATCTACGGAAGAATGAACGTAAACAGCATCACCTCTGATTGGTCACCCATCTGCACACACACACACACACACACACACACACACTGTAAGTGTCTGATGACACATACACACTGTCACACATCCCCGCAGCCCAACTCCCGACACAAATAAAAATTGTGTCCATTTTGTCACATTCAGCGTCTCTCTGAGCCGAGGAATGAAAATCAATCACAGGAATCGTGTTTTATCAGGTTTTAAAACACAGACGATTGATTTCACTCCACTACCAAAGATACAGAGCCCGGTGAGCGTGAGACGTCTCATAAATCAATCCTCTAAATTCTTCAGTAAATTCTTGCTTTTAAACTAAAACTGTTGTCTAAAAACTATGAAGCACTCAAAGAAAGACAGAGAGACAGAAGGAGGAAGTCTTTCTGATTAAGAAAAAACATTTAATTGTGAAACTTTTTGTGTCGTGTTCAGTTTGTGTGAAGTGAAAATGGAAACAAATCACCAGAAGTCATTTTTTTTCTTCCAGAAATGAAGTGTTGATAGTTCTGTCGTTGCCTCGCTGTCGATTCTTCTTCTCCGCTGTGAGAACGAAGGCGAAGAACGATGGAGTGATGATAGATAGATGTGGTCGGGGACTTCTGTTTCTCTGTGAACTCTGACCCCTCGGCCCGGCCTCCCTGTCTGCAGCGACCGGCACAACGATGGATGATGGACGCTGTCACACACACACACACACACACACACACACACACACACACACACGGTCAAATACCTCTGAGCTCACATGTGACAAACACACACACACACACCAGCGACAGATTTATGCAAACGCAGAGACGCAGATATAAACACACACTTGGCTTCGTGGTCCGGTCTGTGAGGTTGCTGGAGGTCAGGTCTAAGGTCAGGTGTGTGTGTGCTGGAGGATTAGCTCCCAGACAGACCGCCTGCCCCTGAACCTGCAGGCCTCCCACTGTGACCTGCTGACCCTCCTGCACAGACCTGGACCCTGATAAACCCTCAGATGCTGTTTTTTCCACCAGCACTAGATTCGGCTTTCCCATCACCAGCTTCACTGAGCTGAGCTGAGATGCGACAATAATATACCTGCATCGGGGCAGGACCAGGCCGGACCTGTCCTGCCTCCAAGCGGACTGCGGTGACTAAATAAGAAGTCCCCGTCTCACCGTCAAACAAGTGTGTGTTGCAAATCGATGCTCAACTCGTGTCCGTGCAGGAAACCTGAGAGAAAGACGTTCAGCTCTCAGTAACATCTCTTTAGTTTCTCTCGTCCTGTGTTTAACTGTTTCTTCGTGTTCACTTTCAGCTGTTTCAGGAGAATTTTTTAGCTTCTGCTAGTGAAAATGCAACATTTCCTGTAAGGCTGCTTCATAATAAAAGCCTTGAAATTACTGAAAAATGGGGGGCTTTTATTGCAAAGAAGTTACAGGAGTTGAAACGTGTTACTGAATTAACAGAGTCACTTCGTTAGCGGTGATCTTTCAATAGACTGTGTCTGTGTGTTGGAAGTGAAAGGCCACAAATGTGTGCAGGTACTTGTGTATCAGTGTGTGTGTGTGTGTGTGTGTGTGTGTGTGTGTCTGGTCAGCCAATAGATAAACTATCTCACAGATCCTAATAGGAGCTCTACAGTCCATTAGTGAGCCACAATTAGAGAACGGCTTAAATTAGTGAAGTCCTGGGACACAACACGCCTCTTCTTCTTTATCAGCTGACCGCTCTGGTCATCACCGTCCAACACCATCAGCTCCGTGCAGACTGCAGGTTACAGGAGGAGCTGAGGAGCTGAGCAGAGGCCCAAATAATCTCAAGGGTGAGGGTGTGTCGGGTATTCAGGCAGAGATGGAAGGCAGGATTGTGTGTGTGTGAGCAGGTTCTCAACTGAAAAAGGGGAAGGAAATATCAACTGAAAACATCATTTATCAAAAGGAAAATATATAAGTTACGTGGTTCTGATATTAAGTTTTGGAATATTTGTAACTGTCAGCAGCTCAGTCAGGATCTGGTCCTGGTCTTCTGAAGGACTCGGCTCCCCTGCTCGTCTTATCTGAGCGTGGTATGTAACGCTAACAGTGACGGCCTGCTGTCTTCTCACCCTTTCCCAGGGAGGAGGGGTGCTGTGTGTGTGTGTGTGTGTGTGTGTGTGTGTGTGTGTGTGTGTGTGTGTGTGTGTTATGACTATGAGAGGGAAAGTGTCCGAGCACGTAACAGTGTGAGTCAACCAAAGTAAATCTGTGCTCTTGTGCATTTATCTGGTACAACAAGTGAGTGTGTCTCTGATTCAGAAAGTGCATGTGTTTGTCTTCTGTGTGTGTGTGTGTGTGTGTGTGTGTGTGTGTGTGTGTGTGTGTGTGTGTGGTGCTCTGGTCCATACTGGGAGGACTGGGATGGTGTTGACAGTGCTTTGCTCTCTCCATATTTGTACATGGTTAGTGTGTCAAGATGCAGCCAAGGAGCTGAGAGATAAGGAGAGACGTCTGGGTGGTGTGTGTGTGTGTGTGTGTGTGTGTGTGTGTGTGCACATGTAAGCAAGGTGTGACTTACTTTATCTACCTGCTGAAACACGACCCCTGAAACCAGAGTTCTGAACATTAATGCTTGTCTTTCTATAAAAACCTGATACATAAACTACTTCCTGTTCATCAGCCAATGAGACAACAGCACTGCGGATCGTCACGGCGACCTGTCAGTCCTGATTTCATTACCAGGCTGGATGAGAGACATGAGGCGACACAGAGACAGCAAAACATGACAGGGGTGAGGAAAACGGACAAAGAAAGTACTCTGATTACTTTTGGGAACTAAGAGGAGATTTAACTAAATCTTTCGTAACGTAATTTTTGCGTGTTTACTTTTTATTTCCCGAATTTAACTCCCTGTTTAACTCTGTACGGAATGAGGTGAGGCTGATTACCTCTTCTCACCTGCACTGCCTTTTTTTCCAGCCAATCAGCTCCTTCCCTGCTGTGTCCTCCTGCTCACCTGTGTGCCTCCCCCTGACTCCACCTGCACCTCCTCCCCTCGTTAGTGTAGTTTGTATTTAAGCCCAGTCTTCAGTTCTGTCTGTCGAGTCTGATATTGTATTTTTGCCTGTTTCCTGGAAAAAAAAGTTATTCAAAATCATCAACCTGATCGATTATCTGATTAAAGTATAAGCATTTTTCTGATTACCTGAATCAGTGTTCGGTTTGTCTGATGTAGTGAAGTTAAAATAGAATATTTGCCTCCAAAATGTAGCAGAAAATATTTAAAAAATACCTTCACTGCTACTATACGACCCACGCTGTTACCTGCCCATGTGCTTTCCATCGCGCTACTTAAATTAATATTACCTGGTGAAGTCCAGTCTGACGGTTCGTGGTGTTTAGTGACCTTCAACTTCCACCTGAGCAGAACTTTTGTTTGCCAGAAAACTGTGCAGGGATTTAAAAAAAGATTAAACTCAAAATCTGCATCTGTGTTTTTCAAAACCTCCTAAATGTTCAGTTCTGTTAGAAAAGACAAGCAGTGACATGTTTATTTGGTTTAATTCGGTTTCATCAATGCATCTGGTGTCTGGTGACCTCATGTAGTGACATCACAGCTGCAGGTCCAATCATCTAATAACCAAACACACCTGTGGAAATGACGAGACGCGCTGCTCTTTAAAAAGAACTGAAGAAGTTGAAACCATTTGAATCGGACCTCACAGAGACGGTCAGACACTCGCTCACACAGTTTTCGGTTAGTGATCAACGTTTTACTGGAAACTGGTCGTAAATGGCGGAGATGGATCCTGGTTAACTTATTTACCCATCAGGCCCTGCTTCCTGTCTTCTTTTTCTTTCTCCCTCTCTCTCTTTTTAAAAGCTTTTTCAGGGTGATAAGACTTCCAGCTCTCCCTCCCGCGGGACGGATGATGCTGTTGTCACGGCAACCACAGGACGGTCCACCATCTCCACAAGACACACACACACACACACACACACACACACACACACTTCCTCACTTTTTACGTCCAGTGATGTCATCCGAGGCGCGGAGACAGACGGGGGCCACAAACATACACACAGTCAACACACACACACACACACACACACACACACACACTCACTTATCAGGAGACGTGGAGGACAGCAGTGTGTTTTGGGGAGGAGGAGGAGGAGGTGCTGGTCGGCGGTGGAGCCGTGGAGGACAGGAGGAGCTGATAAGGGGGTCCAGGGACTGTGAGTTGGGGGAGCAGAGGGGGCTGGTTCCTCCAGTCCTCTTCTTTAACTCTCATTAAAGGAACATTACGCAGTTTTGGGGAATAAACGTTAATCAGAAGAGAAATATCTTCACTGACTGAAGACAAACTGACCTTAAAGAACAACACACACTTTCATATTGTGTGTATGTGGCGGACCCTGCCACCTTTCCTTTATTTTCCTGATTTTATTATTACATCATTAATATTGTAAAAATTAAAAGTCTGAGATGAACGTCTTCCCCAAAACTACATAGTTCCCCTTTTAAAATGTTCATATCCTTCAAAACAAAAATGTCTCCGGAAGCCTCGAGATCTCAAATTTATTTGAAATGACGTTATTTTTACAAGCTGAACTCGAACAGGTGACTCGTTTTCAGAACTCTCCTGTTGGAACGAAGCTCTTCAGATGCTAATTGTGGCTAACGCTGAGTTGGGGGTCTGCAGAGGTCAGTTATCAGCTCCTCTCTGTGTGATAGAACTGTGTAACGCCTGTGAACAGCAGTTCCTGTAACAGACCCGCTGAAGGAGATCTGCTGTTTATCTCACTGATAGGCCAGACTCCAGGAAAGAAAGTGTTGAGAACAACAGCGTCTTATTC